>BJBW01007152.1:30123-43315 GCA_004320125.1 Scolopax mira
GTGTGATGGGGAGGGAGGGGAGAGCCAGGCACCAAGCTCGGGTCAGGAACTCTGTGGGCTGAAGGGATGAGGAAGCCCTGGACCTTACCTCTTCTACAATGGAGGAGAGCGGCCTCAGGACTCCATTCTCATCCTTTTGGGTGATCTTGGACTGGATAAAATCCACCACTTCCTGGCTGCTCATCACATTCCTGCAGAGAGCGGAGAGGTCAGAAGGGCCAGCCAAGGGGGTAGTGATGCCATGGTGTCCCCAGAAAGCCCCCCACAGCAGAGTGCCAATGGGAACAAAGCTGCAGGCAGTAGGAACAGGAGAATTTAGAGCTCAGCTCACTGTCACGTCCCTTCCGCTGAAAACAACTCCTCAGGGGCCCAACTCACCTCTCTGAGGATGTAGGGAAAGAAGGGATGATTAGTAGCCAAGGCCTCTGGGCTTTCCCAAGGCTATCCCCAGAGAAAGACCAGAGCAGTGATGCCCAAGACGCACAATGCTCCCTCACCACTCACCAGATTCCATCACAGGCAATGACCATGAAGTCGTGGTCATCATTTATTGTCAGCACTTTGATGTCAGGCAAGGCAGAGATCATCTGTTCTTCTGGAGGCAGATTCTTGTTCCGCTTGTAGAAGTGATCACCTGTAGCAGGGAGGAGAACTGGCTGTTGCTGTGGCTGTCCCTGGCGATGCTGCCTACCCCTAAGTAGTGAGAAACACTGCCTTGCCAAAGGGCAACCCACAAAGCCAAAGGTCCCACAACCAGAGCAGATCAGGCTGTGAGCACAGACACAGAGAAACCTGCCACGTGTCTAAGGCATCAGCCCTGGTGAGCCCAGCACGCTGTCACCAAACAATGACAAAGAGATGTCTTTTCCAGTTCAGCCTCTCTTTACCCCAAACTAAGTGCCACTTCTGCAGTTCCTGGGGCAACACCAGGCCAACAGCACATGGCATCATCTGAGACACTGCAGCTCTGCCCATGAGATAAGCAATCCTGTGTCTTGGAGCAGGATTTGCAGCTCACCCAGCACCAGCTTGGCTCTGCTGTAATACTAGATTCTCATTTTGCAGAAGCTCAAGTTGTCCAGGGCCAGATATTTCAGAGCAATTCCCACATCATGCTGCTGGGTTCAGGTCTTCCCAAACCCTCCACAGCCAAACCTCACGTGAGAAAACCCATTCTCGGCTCTGACTAGCAGGATTACCTGGAATTACATCCTAGGAAGGGACCTCTAGGGCTCACACGCTTTGCTGCTGACACTTCCTTCCCTTCTCTGAGGATTCCCCAGGATGTTCTCACTGTTATTCAGTACCCCTTCCTTAATGCAGCATCTCTTCTTCTCAGACTGTAGCCATTGACTGGGCCAAGACCTTGTTTGGCTGCTAACAGACATGCCCAGTCTCATAAGCCATTGATTACTCCAGTTAGTAAGAGGAGTACAGCAGCAGTCAGGTGCTGCCTGCAGCACTGCAGCGAGGGGTACGGATTCTGTGCAATTAAAAGGCAAGGTTGGGTCAGGAACAAATGAGCTCAAACTGGTATAAAGTTAGATCCCCATGAAGCAACACACCAAGGTCTTCCAACAGCCTCCTAACAGGAAAAAATCCTGTTCAAAAGCCAACACGCTAGTTTTGAGTCAGTTTGTATGAAGTGGTTTCTGACAGCCCAGCTGTTGGCACAACAGCCCTGCATTCACACTGTCCTGCTCCAGACCCTGGTGGCTGCTCGGTGTTGTTTTCCACTGATGTCTGTCAGTTTAACGGCCATTTTCTCTACCTAGACTGAAATCTCACCACATCAACTATTGAACAGGTTCTACTCACCATACATTTAAAAACTGTTCCTCAAGCTTAATGGCTAGAAAGTGCTGGGAGCAGGGACATCACAGCAGTGTTCCCCCTGCTTCACTCACCGATTGCCCTGGAGAGGTTGAGGCCGCCATTCACTCTCCCATCCATGGTGACCTTGCCACCCGCATTCTTTATCCTGGCCAGCTCCACCTCATCCTCCGGCTTGTGGTCATACGACATGTCAACAGCTTTGCCACCTTCCGAGACCACGCAGCGTGAGTCTCCAGCGTTGGCCACGATCAGCTGCTTGCCCCGGATGAGCGCGACAACAGCAGTCGTCCCACTGTCAGAGCCAGGCTGCAAGAGACAAAGGTCTTTGCTGAGACTCCTTTCTCCTGCTCCGTATCAGATCCATAAGGGAACAAGCACTAGCCATAAGCACCGGCAGTGTCCCAAACCCTGAAGTGAGGCATCTCACCCCTTCTTCCCACAAGCACTTATGGAACACTAGAGAAAAGCCTGAAGGAAGCATGAGACGCAGCAGGAATGTGTTCATCGAGAGGCAGGGTCAAGCAGAACCTCATTTCAGCTTCACAGAGCGTCAGTGGCTCAGGATTCTCCAGGGTTCAATATGTTCGGCTACACCCTCAGCTCTAATGTGTTGCTTCCAGCTGCAGCCCAGCTCAAGCAGAAGCCAGAAGATGTCATCAAAGAGAGAAAATTGGCACCTTGGAAGCTGTAATCCCTTTTTTCTGACATCCCAGATCCTGGCCCATCTGCCAGCCCTGCCATGGGCTGAGGAGCCCCAGCCTTGGCCTGCCAAAGAATGATACTCTGCCCAGGAGTCACAGTGCCTGCAGAGTGGTCCTGCTGACATCCCATACTCTCCTTCCACATCAGCCCCACCACTGTTTGTATGCCTAGCAAACCCATCAGGAGTGCCAACCTCTTCCAATCTCAACCTGCTGCCCAGACTCATGCCCTGCCCCTCAGCCTTCTCCATGAAGTCAGGCTGCTGGTAGCTGCATTCAGCCTCAGGAGAACAAAAGGGTTGTTTTATCCCTGTCTGAGTGGAAATAACTACTTGCTGAGTCCCCCCCTGTGCCCTTGGCTCCACGCTACACTGCAGAACACAAGAACAAGGTCTGCACCTCCTCTTTCCCCTCCATGCCTGGTAACAACATCTCCTCCTCTTCATCCTCATCCTCCTCTGCTTCTTCAGTGTCATCTTCATCATCTTCATTCTCTGCCTCTTCGCTGCTGTAACCATCTTCATCTTCACTGCATTCCTGCAAAAAAGGAGAGATACCACCAGGAGTTATCACAGGCCACTCGCAGTACCCTCCCCAGACAGCTGGTCCCTCCATCCTGGGGACAGATTACATGGTGGCCCCAGAAGAGTGAGATGACCTGGCAGGTTTCCCCCACACCTGATGCCTACAGTTAGAGCAGCCGGTTTCAGCTACTGCAGCGAATGGAGGGATGGCACATGCAGTAGGACTGGGGGCTGTCCATTATGTCTGCTGCACAGATGAGGGTATGTTTCCTTCAGGGTTATCTACACAATCCCCAACACTCCCATGAGATGGTCTCAAAGTATCAGCCTGAAAAACCTATTCCCAGGACACACCTAGGATGAGCCAGAGGCTCATATCTCAAGAACCACAGTAAGCAACATGTTCTGCCCAGCCAGAAGGCCACTCTGCCCCGGTGCTGTTTCCTACCTCACTGTCTTCCTCCTCTTCCTCAACCTCATCTGACTCATCCTCACTGTCCTCAAAAAATTTGGATTTGGTTGTGCGCTGGGGCTTTCCCGTAGAGGAGCAGGAGGGCCCGGCCTCCCCAGTAGAAGAGGTGACGGCCTCGTCACCTTTGCCTAGTTCAGGCTTCTGCAGAGCAGGACTGTTGCCTCCAGCGCTGGCTTTGTCTGAGGTGGAGGAAATACCCGTGATTTCTTCATCTGGCTTCCCATTCTTCCTCTCCTTGTGGTCGGTAAGCTCCCCTGGGTCAGCCTCTCCATTCATATTTGACTCCCCATCATGCTGCTTGCCTGTCCCCTCTGCAGCGTTCTCCCCAGCCAGAGATAAAGACTTGTTTTTGAGGTTCTTGGTGCAGTTTTGTCCATAACGTGTGAGGAGCTCCTCAATGGTCATTGTAGCTTCTTCGTGCAGAAGAGCAGCTTCCTCGTTATCCACTAAAAACAGAAGCGGGGGGAGGTGTGAGGACAAAGAAGGTCAGAAAGCAGGGTACATCACTGCAGCAGCACCTGGAGGTTGTTACTGCAGACAGGTTCCAGCAGCGCTGGTCACTGGGGGACACCAACGCAGCCAGACCTGCACCATCCCACAGCTCCAGCGACAGTGCAAAGGACAGGGGAATGGCTCCCCACTGCAGCCGAGGCTGCAGCCTGCCAGCCACCCTGCTGGCCCTGCTGCCGCCCGGCCACCTCGCAGGCAGCAGAGAGCATCCACAGAACTGTTCAGTCAGAGGGTAAAAAGCCTCGTACTTCCCCTGAAGTCACGGGGGAAGCAGATAGACTGCTCCTGTGTGCAGGTTTGTTCACTAATAGTGCCACTGGGAAGAAGCAGCTTTTGTTACTGCAGTTGCTCCATGGGACCTCAACCAGCTGCAGCTGCAGTCTGGACACTCACAAACACAATGGCATGGCTTGAAGTGTCAATCTCCCAAGTGGGACAGTGGACATAAACCGGGGCGACTTTCCCCAAACTATGAGCCAATGATCACCGTTTCTCTATTGACATCCCCTTGGTCACCATTTTCTTTCCTAATTAATCCCAGAAGAAAGAGAAATACCCAAATCCTAAATATTCCTAAAAGTACAGGACAAAAAGAAGAAAAACCCATCCACTGTCTAAACCACTTTATCCTTGTCAGCTGGAAGGCGAGGGCCAACAAATCTGGCACTTTTAGACCAACACACAGCACTTGAGATGATTGTGCTGTTTTACATCTGCCTCAAGGCCAGTCGCAAGGCATTCAGCCAAGACCAGCACAGGATTCTGCCCCAGGATTTGTGGCCTGGCAACCACTTGCTGGTGGAAAAGCACACCTACTTCTTTGGGAGAAAAAAAAATTGCCAAAGTGACCAATCTTCTTCAATCCTATCTGCGTTTGCCATCAGCCTGGGAGAACTCAACAGGGGACATCACACTGTTTCACCTCACAACTCAGAGGTTCCTGATACATCCTAGAACTCTGCACCCCACGGAGGAGGTCCTACAGAAAACTGTGACAGACTGGTTTGTTATTCATAGGATTAATCCACCAAATAAATTTCCCCGGCACCAGCCCAAAGTGGTAAGCAGTGCTGAGGGGTGGCACTTTTCCAACTGAAATTTAACTGAGAAGTTTGGACAGAAAGCCTTCTGCTAAAGCAGACCTGGCCCAACTGCTCTCAGCCCCTGCCCTGGAGCTGCAGTCTTGTCTATTCAGTGGTTATCTGACTTACCATCATCTTCATCAGCAACCTTCTCCTTTTCATCTTCATCATCTTGGGGTCGCCCAGCCATCTGAGAGAGCTCTTTAATCACCTCCTCAGTGGTGAGCTTGGCATCTATGGCTAAGAAAGCATCTTCCAGGGCCTACATATAAACACAGACATGAGAGCATGCACATTTTCATCTTCCTTAGAGGATGCTGCCTGTCACGCTGTGCAGCCGAGTCTCTTCCAGAATGCAACCAAGCAGAATGACAGAATGGCTGAGGCTGGCAGGACCTCTGGGGTCTGACTGATCCAACCCCCTGCTCCAGCAGAACATCCAGAGCCAAGTGCCCAGGACCATGTCCAGACACCTCTTGAACAGCTCCAAGGATGGAGGCTCCATCACCTCCCTAGGCAACCTAAGCCTGTGTCCCCCTCACACTGGAAAAGTATTTCCTCATGTCAGAGGGAACCAGTTTGTTTTGGTCCTGGCCCTGGGCATGACTGGAAGAGCCCAATTCTGTCCTCCTGACACCCTCCCTGTGGGTATTTATACACATGGACTTGGTCCCTCTGAGCCTTCTCTGCTGCAGGATAAGCAGCCCCAGTGCCCTCAGCCTCTCCCTGTGGGAGGGATACTCCAACAGCTTCAGCAACTTGGGCCCATTGCTGGTTTGTGGTCAGTGGGGTGTCCCCCAGGGCTCCCAGGGCATTTTCTGATGACCTGCTCTCCAACTGGGTGCCCCCCAGCAGGTACTGGTGCTGTGGGCTGTCCCTCGCCAGGGGCAAGATTTTACTGAACTCCAGGAGGTCCCTGTCACCCCATTTCTCCAGCCCATCCAGACCCCTTTGCAGGATGGAGCAGCACGACCCTCTGGGGAAGAGCCACCTCCCACAGCTCGGTGTCACCTGCAGACGTGCTGAGGGTACACTCTGCCCCGTTCTCCACATCATTAATGAGGGTGTAAAATGAGACTGGACCCAGTATAGAAGCCTGGGGTGCACTGGTCATTACTGGCCTCCAACTTGGCATTGTTTCAGTGATCTCCCTGTTCTGGGCTTGGCCATGCAGCCAGTTCTCAGTGCATCTCACTGTGCTCGCCCAGCCCAGGCTGCCCATCTCCAGGGGGATCTGGGGGACACCCAGTCAAAGCCTTGCTGGAACCACATGGGGCTGAGGACAGGATGGCATTCAGTGGGGCTGGCTCAGCAGACAGGCTGATGGCCGGCAGTGAGCACAGCCAGTGTGGGCTCAGCAAAGCCACAAATTTAAGTGTTTCAGCCTAGAGCAAGAGCCAAAAACTGACTGAAGTTTGCTTTGTAGGCTCTCCTCATTCAGTTGCTCATGGAAGCTGTGGAGGGACTGCCTCCCCCTCACCTACGCTGCTATGGACCCCCAGCACAAACCCCCAGGACCCCCTGTGTCATACCAGGCACTGCGAGGGGGGGTTACAACAGAGGGATCGCTTGGTGGAATGAAGCTCCCACCTCTGACAGAAGCTACCCCTGCTACCCCAAAAACCACCCACCAAAACCACCCAAAGAATGAGCCCAGACCTTTGACTGGAACGGGACTGAAAATTTAAAAAAAAAAAAAAAAAGAAAAGCAGCACTAGAAAATAGAGTATTTATCTTTGAAAATACAATCAACACCTGGTGTACACTCCTAGAAACAAGGAAGGGAAATTAAAATGGAAGACATGGCAAATCAACCTTGGAGGGATGTGATCCTGCACATAAGTATGTGGTACCCAAAGCCCTAAAGAAGGGCTTTCCGCTGCCTTGGTGCCTACTTGTTCGACTCTTACCTTTTGCAATTTGCCTTCCTTGTAGGCCTTCTGGTCTTTGATTATCTCAGGGAGATACTTGGCACAGTACAGGGCAACTTCTTCTCCTGAAAGAGAGCAGAAATCGTTTAAAGAGGCTGGTCCTCCCAGCAGCAAAGCACACTCTCGACAGCCGAGTTCCTGCAGCACCCACCAGAACTACCCCAGACAGGGAGAAGTTGGGCAGGGATGGACACTGGGAATCCCCGCCTCCCAGCCAGCTGCCTCTCCACAACAGCAGGATCTGCTGATGACCCCTGGCAAACCTCACAGAGTTCTTACCCATCAGGTTCCTGAAAGGTTCCTACCTCAGCTTCCTGAAAGGGAGCTCAGGCCCATTTTGGCCCCTTAAGTCAGCTTTTGGGCCCATCCTACCTAGGAAGCTCTGCCTTCACACGGAAGTGTGGGTACAAATGACAAGCAGGGAAAAGGAATGCTTTTGGTCAATGTAAGCTCTTCTTCAGAGCGTTACTGACACCTGACGAGCAGCATAAAGAGTGTTGTGTATTCTAGCATATTCCTGATCAATTAAAGGCGCTGAGATAAGCCCTTCAGAGCAACAGGGGTCCTGTTCTCGGTAGGGAAGGTGTGCTTGTGTGCCCAGCAGGAGCGAAGGGTGGCCAGAACATCAGGCTGCTGGGGCAAAGGGATAACTGGGACCGACAGCCAACAGCACACACCAAGTGCTCACTCCTGCAGCAGCTGAAAGGTTTTTAAAAGCTAGAACCACTCCAGCAGCTCAGTAATTAATACCAGCATGCAACAGGGCACAGGAAACGTTTTTCATGCCAAGAAGGTGCTATTAAGAGAAGAAGAAGATTAAACAGTGAACAATTGTGAATTTCTGTAGTTCATCTTGGTAAGGGGGACCATAAAGAAGAGTGCGACTTGTGAGAGATCAACCTAGTATTTCAGGGATTTATATGAGAGGCAAAGAACCTCTCGTAGGGACCTGGCTCACAGGTCATCAGAAAGAAAAATCAGAGCTAGAAACTGTCAGGCAGAGAAGGCAGCAGAGAGGGGAGCAGGGGGGGCTGCAGGCAGGTGGAAGGGTCCATCTGCAGGTGACTGTGCTGGATAAGCCATTCTCTATCACAGGGCAAAGGAGGAGGATGAAAGGGCTGAGCATCATGCTGGAGAGCCTCTCCACACACTGCCAGCATTCCTGTGGCTATTGGTAAAGGCAAGAGAGCCTGGGGTGCTCCATCCTCCCAGCTTCGGAGCCACAGCAGCCACCCAACTCTCGACTTCCCAGCTGGAATGTCCTGCTCCTCAGCCAAACGGAGGCTGGGGGTGAATCTGGACAAGACGAGCAGTTAACACACAGCAGCAGAGCTCTGCCAAGGAGGGGGGAATCGGGGGAAAGTGTGAAAAGGGTAGGAAGCAGGTATCCATCAGCTGAGCAACAGGAAAGGCACAGGGAACACAGTGGGAAGGAAAAAGGTGGTGAGATTTGAGAGAAAGAAAGAAATAGCAGACAAGGGACTTTTCAACCCTGTCTGCAGAGAAGGGATCAAGTGGCCATTGACAAAGAACAGAAACCTTTGCAAAACAGCTGCTGTTAAAAGAGCGCTGCAAAAAGTTCAATACCGCGGCCCCACACAACAAAGAGATGGAGCTCTACCCTGACCATGCTCTCAAAAATGCAGAGTGGGGGGAAGAGAGGAGAGAAAAAACAAAACAAAAGGAAAATCACAGAAAAATAAGTGATGTAAGAGAGGAATAGGACTGATCCCAACTTTTTAATGAGAACTAGGAAAGGAATACCAAGGTGACCTGACAATCACAGAAACAAAAGACTGGCTGGCCCTTGCAGGATCTCAGATGAAGAGGTCTGACAATTACTGACCATTGACATGGGCTTATGGGAACAGATCTCGCCAATCCAACTCAACATCTGCTCTTAAGGATAATATGATTTTGCACAATAAAACTAAGCATTCTGATATAACAACTTTAGGTAAGGTATATAACTTTTATATTATATATAACTTACATATAGGTATATAAGTGACCACTTTGCTTAAAGTGCAGTGATGCACTCCCACATAAAGGCTCTACCATCAAGCAAGGTGGTGCATTGAATGTGCCTCAGCAGCTCGAGGAGAAAAACTAGGAAAACTGCAGGAATCTGTCATCCCAAATCATGAACAGACACAGTGGGTTGCCAACGTGACCAACAGTCACTGCAGTCTCCTCCAGCTTCTCCTCCTTCTGCAGTCACTCCTGCCAGCCCCATCTGTAGCAGCATCATGGTGCTGATGCCTCTCCCCCCTCTTGACACTCTCTGGGGCACCATCCAGTGTATACCAGGGACATGAGAGGGTCACCTCCATGTTGCACTATGGCTCTGCAGAGGCTTCCTCGAGGCACTGAGCAGGAACAGGGTGGGTAGAAGCCTCCATCGCTTGTACCGGTGACTGCTGTGGCAGAATGGCCCCGACCGCAGCCGCCTGCCGAGAGCAGAGGGGGAGAAGGGAGCAGTGGCTGGCTCTGTCCCTGCCTGTGGGGTCTGCAGATGAGGCAGCTGCTCTGTGCCCTCTGGAAGCAGCTGATGGGTCTAATAATACCAGTGTGGACACCCGATCACCCGTCAGACGGAAAGGATGACCCAACGTCGCACTCCTCCTGCCACAGTGAGAGACAACGGATCTTCTTCACAGCAACAAGCAGCTTGATCTCATAAAGCCACTGAGAACTTTGCAGCCCTGGCCCCGGTGCCCCGCAGTGAGAGGCAGGACATAGGGCTGGGGCATGGCCCACAGGAAGATGCCATCCTCAGCACCACCATAGAGAAGGATCACGTTCTGTCACCACAGGAGCAGGAAGTCAGCCCCAATATGGAAAGATCTGGCAATTAAACAAGCCATTTCTTTGGAAGAGGGACACTGAGATTAAATAGTGACCTGGAAATCTCCAACGCACCTGGCTGTGGCTATCCAAAGAGAATACTCTAAGAGAATATGTAGGTGCCACAGAAGACAAGAAACCTTTGCCACTTGCTGTGTGGCTCCAGCACAGATGTTCCAACAGACATTTCTGCTGCAGACTGTGACAGGGAAGGGTTGTCACATGGGACCCTTGGCAAGAATCCTTAACCCCTCTTCATGGGCTGCCGCTCACCCTCAAACTCCCTGCAAGCATGGCTGGCTGTGGCTGCGCCTGTCTCCCCTCCTCAAGGGACACAAAGGCGCTCACTTAGTGTTATATACCGAAACATCCAGAAGAACAAGGTTCTCCTTGGGAGCCCTGTGGCCGAGGACAATGATCCATCAAAACGAGTCCTCAGGTCCAGTAGGTGTGCATGCCTCTGGTACCGAGGAGGCAGCTTTCGGCTGGCACACAGACCTCAGGCCTAGCTGCTGGCACTGCGGACCCACTGACATCTCCCTCATCACCAGTGCGTAACTCACTGTGACAGTCTACATGAATTATCTTATTAATGTTTTCTGTAGGGGCAGCATCCAGCTAAGTAACAACACAGCCTCATCTGCGTTTCCTGCATGAACCAACACAAATGCAATAGTGTGAAGGTCTTCGGGAGGCTGAAGTAAAATACATAACATGTAGCATTGAATTAAGTGAAAAAGAAAATATCTGGAGGGTTCTCCAGAGCATGTACTTTTATGTTGCCACAAAGTTATAAGAAGAGATGTTTTTTGTTTATGAAAAGCATGTGGAGTTTCCAGGATGTCTGAAAGACCACATAGAAAGGTGGAAGTGGACATGGAAAAGGCCAGGTCTCAGCACATTTCTAGATGCCACTGCCAAAACCTACATCTGATTCAGCTTTAACAGCAGGAGTGACATTCTGATGATCGATTTACATCAGCATTTCAGGCAGGGCTGGCTCCAGAGTACCTGGGACCCAGCTGGAATCTCACCACTGTATGACTTCCCTGTCTCCAGAGAGGAGATCTGACATATCAAGACAAGAACAAGCAGCAGCCTCAGGGCAAAACCCAAGCAAGGAAAAGGCCTCCAGAGATACAGGTTCCCAGAACAAATCTTTCCCAGTGCATGTACATACAGAGTCCCATCCTGTCTCATCCTCACAGGCTGAAAGTAGATCCCACTCAAAAGTTTGATCTTTACTTAGACACATACACACCACTGGAATATAAAATAAAGAAAGCTTACAGTCAAATAACAAATAAACTAGCTAACAACAGATACCACTGAATCCCTAAGCATGGGAATGCTATGCCAAAACAGGAAAAGAAAAATTATAAAACCAGAGTATTAACTCCCAGCCTGAGACAAGGACAGGGACGCAGGATGATAGGGCAAGATGACCAAGTAGAGGACAAGAGAGATCTGCTGCTCTACACACAAACTAGGGAAAAAATACAGCAGGGCTTGCTGTATTCAAATTAAACATGTTGGAAGGAGCAAAAAGAAAATCTCACTGTGATAAAGCTGACCTCTGAGAAGGGGGAGTGTCAATGAAGACACTTATTAAACAGCTAAAAGATACCTGGTCAGACCTTTGGTCCCATCTCATGCGTTTTTTCTTACTGCAGCTCCTCGGTGACTATCCTGTCCAGCTTGCCTACCAAAAAAGCAGGCATTCTTAAAAGTTTTAGAAGATGGAATGCAAATATCATTTTGATTTTGTATCAACCCATGACCTTCCCTCTAGAAAACTAAATTCTAATAAAATTTCAGAACCTTTATCAATGATGTGTATCAAAGAAAATGCTTCCCAAGCAGTAGGGTTTCTAATGGCAGATGCTTGCCCCAGCAGCCACCAAGCAACCCAGAAGGTCCACACAAGGACTCGTGAGAGAACGGTGGATGTGTTACCTCCGTGTCCATCGTAGACCGAGAACATGGCTGTTTCACTGTCCAGCTCAGGTATGCAGTTGTGCGCGTCCTGAAAGAAAGAACAGAAGTCTGGAATGACATGGATTGCAGAGAAGTAGAAGAAAAGGATGGGGCAGCCAGAAGCACAGAATCGGGGATTCTCAAATCTGAAGAGAGAGCAAGGACAGTCAGAAAGCCTCCTCTCACTCTCAAATGCTCACTGTTTTTCAAAGACGGGGCAAGGATCTTTAACACTATGGTGCTCTCTGTGCTGGAGCAGCCTTGTCACTGTGAAGTTGTACTGGAAACCCCTTCAGATGCTCAGTATAACTCCTCTGGGTACAACTCCTCTGTCTCCTCAAGCCAGAGCCAAAGACCTCTGCTTGTTCATAATGCCATGTTTCTGTAGTAGCTCCTTAATGAGCATGAGGCAGCAGCTGTGCAGCATTGTACAAAACAGTGCCTGGGCTGAGCACTATCGAGCCAAGTGTAACTACAGAAATACAAGTTATACTGGTACTGATACACTGGTAACTTCCCACAAACAGACAAATGCAACTAGCTGAGGGTAACCTGAGAAGTCTGGTCATTCCTACAAATGCTCTCTTCCCCAGTTCTGGCCAAACAAGAGCTGTGCAAACTGAAAAGCCGCTGATGAAGCCAGAAGGTCAAATATGAAGCCTCCTGACCTCCTGCCTTCACCTAGCCATTGCTTGCCCTGGTGAATACGGCCACATATGTCAGCAGTTTATCCCAAGAGCCCAAAGAAAGGCAGCCCTGCAGGACACAGGACTACAGCATCCAGTGAGAACAACCAACCTTCTCTTGGGACAAAGGCTCCTTCCTGTTCTTCTCGCCATATGGGATGCACCGCTGGCCTCAGGCATAGCTACCTGACAAACAAGGCTCAGAGCTTGGCCTCTCCAGGGCCTCTTAAACAGTGAGGTCATGGACAAGCAAGCCACTAGTCAGCTAAGAATGCAAAGCCCAAAGTGCAGACCCAGGTATCACTTCCTAAGATAAGACATGTGCCTCGGTTCTGGTGACTGTCCAGAAACTCTGAGAGTCAAACCAGAGGGAAGGTCCTGGGGAATTTTGGGTTGAAATACTAAACTGCCTCCAGCCTTTCCCTGTGCATGTTCCCAAACTACAAAGGTCAACAACATATAAGCAACATACACTGAGCAACCTTTCTCTCCACCAGGTCTCACAGGAACAGCAGCCTTTCATAGATTCATGCATTAGACAGAGTTGGAAGGGACCTCTAGAGATTATGTAGTCCAACTCCCCTGCTAGAGCAGGATTGCCCAGAGCATATCACTCAGGACTGCAT
>BJBW01007152.1:43472-67375 GCA_004320125.1 Scolopax mira
TTTTGTTCAAGAACAATCACGTGATATTTTAAAAAATGTGTTCTAGTCTCTTTGCTGTGGTTCATCACCTTAAAGTTAAATATGTTACAGTTGCCCCAAAACACCGTGCTTACTCCAAGACAGCCAGCTTAAAGATCTGGATGTGTCCATATTGCCAGCCATCACCCAGAACTTCTATATACAACCAGAGCTATGTTTGCTGTACAGCCAAGCAACTGCCGAGCTCTTCTGCTTTTTTACTGTAGGACTCCTTGGATAAGAGCTCTTTGCCCTCTGGAGTCCCACAGTCTTAGGAACTTAGGAACTCCATTCTCCTGCAATTTCTATCAAAGACAGAAAAAGAGAGGTTCTGAGTTTACGCAGCACTTAGTCCAATGAACTCCTGACAGTGTGATGAAAACAATACCCGAACAGGCCAATTACAAACTTAGTTCAAAACGGGAAAAAAGGGACTCTGAATAATAATGTAGGAAATGTAACCAAAGAGTTCACTGGAGATAGTGAATGAAAATAAAAATAAGCAAAAAACCAGCATTTTTAGGCTCACTTTTTGGAGCATTTACAGAAGCTAGTGAGAGAGCAAAACCACAACAAAGTAAATGGGGTAAGTCCCAGGTGACTAAACAGCAGTTAATTAGAGCAAGTAACGCAGATGCTGCTGGGGAGGAATCTCAGCAGTGCCCACAGCTTGTCTTGGCTGCAGTGGGGAGAGCAGACCAGCATGGCCACCGTGAGCTGGTAGGAGATGGCTTGCCCTATGCTGGGCTCCAGTGCTGCATACCAGCCCCGGGCACTTCCAATACACCAAGAGCAGCCCAGAAAGCCCCGACTGACCACCAAAACCACCCTGTACCACCAGCAGAAGGGGCTGGCGAGCCATCTGCAGCTGTTGTCTTCTGAGGAACCAGGATCTCACACTCTTCAGACCAAGCAAAAGCTCACACAGCCCGGATAACCAGCAACCTCCTCCCTACCCTCTCTGCTGCCTCACCTTCCCCTCCCAGGGGACACCATTCTTGGTCTCTCCCAGACACATAGTAGTTACTGAGAAACAGTACACTTGAAACATCAAAATTAACAACAAAAATTAAATTTGGTTGAAATTGGCAAACAAATTAAAACTGAATTTGACAGATCTCTGTATTTTGAACTCAACACAAGCAAGGGCTTTTTTTCTGAGCCAGGATGAAATGAAGCTGCACAGGGGCTGTTGGTGTCTTGTCTTGGAGAAATAGTCCAAACAGCACCAGAGCATGGAGATCCCAACCATCCTCCTCCAAAACACCTCCTGCACAGAGCATCCTCTCTGTACCACAAAGCCATTTTCAGCTTCTTCTCTTTTCTTATTTGCTCATCGTACCTAACACTGTTTTTTGGTATCCTTACACTTTGAGTCACTCATTTGCCCAAAACATCACCTTATACACAATGCAGCCTCTCTGGACTATGAATGGATTTTTATTACAGTGCTTCTTCAGGGCCCTGTATACCTATCTCACTTAGGGGCTCCTAAAACCTAAGTCAAAGGCAACAATTTGTACACACTCTGACTGGCCTCACTAACGTAACACAGAGCTAAAGCCTTAAGCCTAAACATTTGTTCAGAACTTTCTCCAAGCCTTGCAGAACAGCAAAAGTACAATTCAACAGAAAGAAAAGGTAAGAAGACAAGACAAACAGAAGAACACATAGCACTGGAATGCACAAAAACAGAATCGTACAATCATTTTGGTTGGAAAAGACCTTTAAGATCAAGTCCAACCATTAACCCAGCAGCGACAGGTTACCACTAACCCATGTCCCTCAGCACCACATCTGCCCAGCTTTTAAATACCTCCAGGGATGGAGACTCTGCCACGTCCCTGGACAGCCTCTTCCAAAGGCTTCACAACCCTTTCCATGAAGGGTTTCCTTCATAGATGGATATTCCCAATATCCAGCCTAAACCTTCCCTGGTGACATTTGAGGCTGTTTCCTCTTGTCCCATCACCTGTTTCTTGGGAGAAGAGACCGAATCCCCCTGGCTATACCCTCCTTTAGGGAGTTGGAGAGAGCAAGAAGGTCTTCCCTCAGCCTCCTTTTCTCCAGGCTGAACACCCCCAGCTCCTTCAGCTGCTCCTCACAAGATGTGTGCTCCAGACCCCTCACCAGCTTCATTGCTCTTCTCTGGACCCACTTCACCACCTCAAGGTCTTTCCTGTTGCGAGGGGCCCAAAACCAGACCCAGCCCTGGAGGCAGGGCCTCACAAGTGCTCAGTCCAGGCAGACAGTCATTGTCTCAGTCCTGCTGGACACACCAATCCTGATATAGGCCAAGATGCTTGTGGCTTTCTTGGCCACCTGGGCACACTGCTGGCTCATGTTCAGCTGACAGTTGACCAACACCCCCAGGCAGCTCCAGCCACTCTGCCACCAGACTGAAGCATCTACAGGATTGGTGTGACCCAAGTGCAGGACCTGGCACGTGGCCTTGAACCTCACACTGCTGGCCTTGGCCCATCCATCCAGCCTATCCAGATCCCCCTATAGAGCTTTCCCACTCTCCAGCAGATCAACACTCCCGCCCAACCTGGTGTCCTCTGCAAACTTACTGATTGTGCACTTCATTCCTTCCTCAAGGTTGTTGATAATGATATTAAAGAGAACAGGCCCTGACACTGAGCCCTAGGGAACACCACTTCTCCATGCAAATGGGAGATGCAGCAGAACTTTTACTCAGCTGTGTGTCAAATAATACATATTTCTCTCCCATCACAGACTTAGAAGAAATTTGCAGCAGGCTTAAGTTGTAACACAGCACCCCTGCTGTCTTCTTATTTCTGTTGATAACACAACTAAACCATGTCCACACCAATGGCCTCAGCATTGCTTCTGCCAACAGGGAGATAAGCTCATGCAGAAAATACAGCTGCAAACTCTGGGCCTCATCCAATTTCCACAAAGGTCAACAGCAGCAAGAACAGACCTCAAATAAATGAAATTACGAGCCACTGTCCCACCTGTGGGAGGGCTATGTTAGTCCACCAGCATTACAAACAGGGCAGCTCTCTGGTCTCCCTCATCCAAGCCTGTCTCCTTAAAATGCTTCCAGCTTGCGTGCACCAAGAATGCCAGAACACTGCCTGCAATCAGCCTCTGACTTGTGAGCTAATCGCCTTGAGAGATTATACTGCACATTGCCTCAATGTTCCAGTAATGTCTGTGCCACCATTTCACCCCTCCAGAGGTCACCAGGGTGGACCAGCCAAGACATTCTCGGTCACAGTAAGCACTCACACACACTCCAAGTCTATCTCAAGAGCACAAGCACAATTCTCCTGCCTCTTCTACCCTGGACACAAAAGCCCAAGGTTTCACAAGGCTCTGATGTGCACAGAAAGGAGGAAACACCTGGTGGCTGTTTTGTCACCACTGACGCAATTGTACGGTATTGGAGAATGTGGCTTATCAAACTAGACTAGCAAAAAAATCCACTCACAACAGTCTGAATGGGACTCTCCAAACTAGCCAAAGGGCTCCAAGTGAGAAGGCTGCTCTATTTTGTTCAGAGAAGATGTACCTGAGGGAGCTGAAGGGACCTATATTAAATCTTACCTAACTCACCCTCTTTGATGGCTGCCTGGAAGGAAAACTAAACCTGAACATTAATAGTTTTCACAGAGGGTGATAAATTCAAAGAAGTAGCTGCTGGACAGGGAGAGTAATCCCAGCAGCTCCACATTGCCCTTACACAGCAACTCCAACAGAATCCCCCACCCAGCTCCTGCACCCAGGTATTTATTTGATGATCTCATTTGCCCCATTCATTTGTCTGGCTGATAGGATGGTAAAGCCAGGCCTAGCTAGAGGAGACTGCAAGCATCAATGAGAATTCCTCCAAAAAATGTGCACAGAAAAAAACCCAAGAACAGGAAAAAAGATAATAGAAAGAGTCTGACACTTCGTTTCTGCCTAGAAAGAAAAGGGGGGGGGTTTGCCCAGGGGTTCTTCGTTTGCTTTCATTCATCCCAAGAACTATACTGTCGTTTCTGCTTGTTTTGAACGCCCATCTCTCACTCCCGGCCAGGGGTTCCCGGGCTGTGCGTGCCGGGAGAGCCCCTGACAAGGAACCGCGGTGCCCCCTTGACAGAGGGGCAACTCTTCGGTGGGTCACGGGACACTGGCCAGCCTACAGCACAACTGGGGCAGGCGGCTCCTCCCGCTCCGATGGCGGGGACAGCGCGGCCTCGGCGGGGACCGCCCGCCCCGCCCGGCCCTGCGCTGGGCTCCGGCGGGGCCGCCCGCTTCGGACGGCGGGAAAGAGCTAGGGGACAAGGGAGCCACCCCACCGGGGTCGCAGCCCGCGCCCGGTGCTTCGCTCACCTCCATGGAGACGCGCCAGCCCTGCATGGCGCTGAAGCCGAAGTGGAGCGGGCGCGGCCCCAGCCCGGCCCCGTCCCCCGAGCTCTTCACCGTGTTGGGCTGCGACAGGTAGGCGCCCATGGCGCCGCGGCGGCCTCCGCCGGCGAACCCAGCCCCCGGCGCGGCGGCGCTGGGCGGAGGGGCGGCGGCGGGAGGGGCGGCGGCGGAGCGGCTGGACGCGGAATAGGACCCGAGCGGTCCGGCGAGGCGGCGAGGGCGGCGGAACCTCCCACCGAGGAACCGCGGAGCGGAAGTCGCGCGGCCGGAAGCGCTGGCTAGAGCGTCGCCGCGGTGGGATGGCGCTCTGCCCGAGCGGCCGCTGCACCGGAGCCGGAAGCGCCTACCATAGAGACGGGCGGCGGCTAGCGCGGCCTCGGGACCGGCGAGTGTGCTCAGCCCGGCGGCCCCGAGACCGCGGGGGTCGGCCGCTGCCCCCCCATCCTTGTGTCAGCTCTGCTCGAGACCGCTCCGGAGCTGCTGCCTTTATTCCCCCTCCTCCCAGTGCCGCGGGTTCCCCCGGGCCGGCCCGGCTGCGTTCTGGGAGCTGCGGCCAGCCGGCCCTGCCGCCCTAGGGAGAGAGAGGCGGTGGCGGCTCCAGGAATCCACGCTTCGAGCGCGCTCATTGTGTGTCAGGGAGGGAGAACAGGGAACCGGCGGTACCACCGCCTGCCCGTGGTGGTGGGCGGCCCTACGCTCACCCACCGGCCCAGTGCAGCCGCACAGTGGACGCCCAGAAGCCCCAAAACCACAGACACGGCCCCCGCCCCTCACAGGCTGTGCGGCCCAGCGCACCCCCATCTCTAATGTAAACTGAGCTCCGCCCACCCGCCAATCAGCGAAGGCTTATTGTACCTCTACGTGCTCTCATTGGCTAGTGCACCGAGATGAGTGGCCCCGCCCCCTTCCTGTGCTTCACGGCTCTTCGCGCAACGCGCGCCCTCTATCGCGCGCTGTACCTCAGAGCCCCGCCCACTGGCGCGTTCGTGGAGGCTGACGGCACGCTCCTGGTCTCTTATTGGCTGGCGTGCAGCAGGCCCCGCCCCGCGTTACGCGTTACGCAGCGCGGCGGTTGGCGGCGGCGGCCTCTCTGCAGAGCAGCGACGCGCTCAGGGACCGGGAGGTGCCGGGCGAGCCCGGTGAGTGCGCGATTCCTCTCCTGCATCTCCCTTCCCTCTTCTGTCTGCCGCCTCAGTCTGGAACCAGTGCGGTCGGGCGCTGCCAGCAGGCGTGGGCCGCGTCTCCCGCTGACAGGCCCAGGGCGCGGCCCGGTCCAGTCCGGCCCTGGCCTGGCCTTACAGCCGCCGCGCCTCTGGCCCGCAGGTTGTGCGACCGCAGCATGTCGGAGGGTGAGTCTAAACAGGTACCGAGCAGCGGCTCCGACTCGAAGCCGGAGTCGACGTCGTCCGGTCCGGGGATGACCTCAGTGTCTGCGCCTGTGACTTCCGCGGCGCCCCCGGAGGAGGAGGAGGAGGAGGAGGAGAGCGAGGACGAGTCTGAGATCCTGGAGGAGTCGCCGTGCGGCCGCTGGCAGAAGCGGCGGGAGGAGGTCAGTGCCGGGTGCGCCGTGGGGGGAGCCCAGGCTGGGCGGACACTCGTCCTCCTCGCCGGCTGCCTGTCTTACACCTGTCCCGGGTCAGCCCGGGCCCGGTACCGAGGGCCCATCATGCTCCCAGGGCTGCAGGGAGATGGATGGCCCTTTGCCAATTGCCAGGCCATCCTTCCTCGGGCTCAGCAGTGCAGAGGCTGGAGTGGGGCCTGCTGCTCTCCCTATGTGTCCATTGTGCTGCCTGCTCCTCTGTGCAGATGGTATTGGGGCCAGGTGCTGCTGTGCTGAGCAGGGGGTGTCTCACACTCCTACATGTGTCTTGTTTCCTAGGTCTTTTCCTGTAGGACTAATGAAGAGCAATGACTAGATAGTCCTTGGTGTTTGCTAGGGAGTGTGAAGAGAATGGTACCTGTTGTGGAGGCAGACAGTTATCCAGTTTCATCTGCTTTTTGAATTTTGGCCTGGTTTTGCTTTGCTTTGAAGTCTTGCATTAGGATAAAGCATAGCCAGTTCATGCAGATTTGTTTCTTGGCTTGTCTGATTTGCATCCACTTCTCAGTGTATATATCAGAATTCTCCTGTATGATGACACAAGCAGATTAGATCTTATTGTTTTGGACTACTCTTTGCTGTGCTCTGTTTATCTTATTGGGAGATATCTTCAAAACTGGTTTCTGCTTTGCGTCGGCTCAGTGAAACCTGCTCTGACTGGGCAAGCTGTATAAGCTGTGGTAGTTGCTGAAAGACAACTCCAACGCTGTGGCACAAGTGCTGATGTAGCTTTTCTCAGCCAAGTCAGGGCTGAGCATAGAGGTTTGTCTGCTTTGTCCGTTATTGTAGACACAGGGTAGTTTAAACTCTGGTGGTGGTGACAGAGTTGTTTATTCTGATGTAAATTTGGAGGTCAAAGTAAGGTCAAGGATTCCCTGGGGTTCCTAACCTTTGCTTGCTTGAAAGGTGTCTTGGTTTTGTTAACATAAGTCAAATCCTGGTGTGAGGTAGTGAGAATGTGCCTTTTCAAACCATACAAAAGCTGTACAGTTTCGGTTGCAGTGAGGAGGATGTCTGTATAAAGCTTTAATTCTCTTCTCCAGAGCGTATTCCTGATGATAACCTGAAGTGCTTTTCCCTGTGATTTGTGCTGAATTGGCACACATTGGGGAACAAAGCTGATGTTCAGTTTGTGTAATCTTTTCAATATGTTTTATTCAATACTGATCATTTTGACATAGAAAGATAAATTTCCTTCCAGACTTTTCTGTACTCTCCTATATAAATGCAACATTTGATACACTCTAATATTTTCTTTAGAGTTCAGTAGTTTCTCTGTCTGCAGACAAATTGAGGCCCAAGCACAAAGTTTCTTAAAATTTTGGCATGGGTAAATTACTTTCTTCTGCCTTGAGAATGAGAGTGACTGTTTGGTTTGAATGGAAACTGCCCTTGTGTGTTAGACGTGTGAGCTTTATTCCAGACAGAGGAATGGCTGTTGAAGGCCACAAAACAAATTGTTGACTGTTCTGAGGTAAACTTGGGGCCTCCGATTCTTGAGCCCTCACCCATCAAGGCTGCATCACCTCCCTGCAGGGAGTGGTGATTCAGTACCATGCATGGGCCCCGAGTCCTATGTCTGCACAGAAAACACAGGCTTCTAGTGATCATGCAGTTATAGTCTTAATCTTGCATGTGAATGTGTGGCTTTGCATGTGGAGTGGCATTACTTGGCTTTAACTGTACGACATTGTGCTCTTTGTGCCTTCAGCTTTTGGGCTGGTCTGTTCCTGGCAGTAACCTCTCCCGCTGCCAGTGTTCCAGCACAAAGTTTACTTGTGGAATAACAGCTTTGCTTTAAAAGCATCCTGGCATTCCATAGTGCAGCATCTCTTCGTTTTTTGGTTATTTTTGATAGCTGCAGACTTTCTGTAACCGGCGGAAGTTTGGTGGAAGCAGTGGCTACAGAAAGTCTGCAGCTATCAAAAATAACTTTCCAGCAGCGGTGATGTCGCCCAGGGGCCGTGTGAGGAGCAGACGGGCCGTGTCACCGGGCAAGGGCGTTAAGGGCTCCAGATGTGCGGTAAATGAGCAGATTTGGGCGGAATTCGCCGCACGAGCAGGCCCCGCCTCCCGCAGCTCCCGGAACGGCCGTGAGGCGACGGAAGGGCCTGCGGTGGCCGCGCGGGTCCCGCTGTTTCGCAGAGGCGCCGGGAAGCCCCCTCCCCGCCCGTTCGCCTACCACGGGCGGGGCGGGGCGGCTCCCCGAAGGACGACTGCGTCAGCCAATGGCAGGGCGTGATAAGCGTTACATCACCAGCGCCCGCTCCCATAGGCTGCTGGCCGCCTTGGGCACGCCCAGCCAGGCCCTCGCGCCGGCGGTGGCTCCGCCGGTACCGGCTCCTGACCCTTCCATCGCCTTTGTCCCGCTGCAGCCGCCCGGCCCCGCGGGAGCTCGCAGCAGCTCACCGGACGGGGTGTGCTCAGTGTGATCGGAGTTACCGACTCGGCGGGGGGGGGGGAAGTGGGTTTGTGAGTTAGGTGGTGATGTATCTACTACAGCATCCCAGCCTGAGATGTGTCCGTATGTAACGGTCGATGTAACTGAACATGTGCTGGTTCACACCGGGAGAATAACGGCAGGCAACGGCACACACCCTTCTGTCCTACAGAGTCTAAAACCTGTGGGTGGCTGAAAGGTGACGTCTGAGTTCTTGCCAGCCATCAACAACCTCCCTTTAGACAGAAATGACCTTGTTGTTGTCTGATTGTTGTTCTGTGCTTGATGTGTTACTAACCTTTTTGTAAGCTCAGCTGCTGGAGCACTTTCCACTTTACATCCCTGCTTCACTGGCTGCTGAGATGGAGGGGTTCATTTTGGAGACAAATCACTTGTATGTAAGTGTGTCTGTGCATACAGTGGTTGACATGTTGATTAGTCTTTGTTTTCCTGTCACTGGTAGTTTCTGCTGTCAGGCACAATAGATGGGAGGTGCAATTTTCCTTAGGTTCCTGTATGCTGGTGTCCAGATGAAGGCAGGGTAATGGAGTTCCATTTGGATCCAAGTACAAGATCAGGTGCAGGACTTGAGAGAAGGATTTGAGGCAGTACATGCTGTGCCTGTGAGTACATCCCAGTACAGTGTTCAGTCCTGCTGTTCTTTGTATACTGTTGCTGGAAGTTCAGAAAATTAACACAGCGCAACTGCTGTTAGTTTGCTTCTCTTTTTCTTCTTAAACTAATACCTTCCAAGTGTTTTACTTCCATGGATATAATTGCAAAGGCCAGTTTAATTAAAGGTCAGTTTAATTAAAACATGATGTAGGCTTATTTTGTTGGATTTCCCCCCTCCCACTTTCCTTTGCTTTCTTTGACATGGTTACACTCTAGATTAGCTCCCGATCTCTGAGGCAGCTGCTTTTGTTTCCCCTTTCTGTTGGTAAATAGGCTACTTTTTGCTTCACCACAGTTCAGTGAGCAGTGATGTTCCTTTGTAGGTGTGTTGTCTCCCTTCTCCAGCCTTTGCTGAGCTAGCTGAGCAGAGCTTCCATCTTTTTCTCTGGACTAAACAAATGGCCAGGGTAACTTTAATGTTTTCATGCTACTTTGAACCAGATATACAACTTTTTGTAAGTATCAGGCCAAATGTGCTGCCCTTCCTAATCTCTTTGCTTCAGTGTACTGTTTCATTCTGTACTGATATTCTAATTATTGTGGGGTGTTTTTCCAATTTTTATGCTTTCTTTTTTTTTTCCTTGATTGTAATTCATTGCTGTCACTTGGGGCTTACGCTATGTTTCTAAAATTGACAGATCATGTGAACTGCGGAACACCTCTCCAAAAATCAGTGTTCTTTCAGTGATAGATGTTTGAGAGCTTTGCAAAAAAGATGCATTTGACAATTGGAATAACCTGCCTAAGGGAAACACATCTTATAGACTTTTTTCCCATAGAGTTAAGTTATGCCTTGAAGTAACAGCATTTAAATATCTTTCCCCCCACTCCCCTTTAACTACTTAAATTTACTTGAAATTCTTGAGTTTCCTTACGTCTGTGCATATGGACAAAGAGCTGCATTAGTATTTGTGGCTGCATAAGTTTTTTTGTGGTTGTGGGACTGCTTCCTCTGTTGTACTTCAGAGGTTTGTGCTAAACCGAATTTGGTTAACTTCTTCCTTCATGGTTTATAAGCTGCCAAGTCTATGGGGCCTTTCTGGAAAAGAAAGGCTTCAGAGTAATATGTTATCTCCAGGAACATGGGGTGTTTTATTGGAGCCAGTCTGGTTTTGTCACTTCATCAGCATAGGTCATGGGCAGCTTCTTGTCTTTGGTCTGGGTTATAAAAGACCAATGAAAATTAATCAAGTTAAAACAGTCAGTCTTGAATTACTTGACAGAGCTTGCAGGAGGCTAGGGCAAAGTGAGGAGATGACCTGTGTCATCTCTATCCTGTGCTGATGCCCAGGTCATGAGTGCTCTTTAGGGCAAGAACAGCATTTCTCTCGTCTCTTCAGGGCATGGCCTTACCAGATGTACAAGATGGGACCTTGCTGGTTGCTCTCCTTGTCCTTCAGGGCAAGGCATAGAGGGCATTGTTTTGAATGTGCCATTTTTATTTCCTCTTGCTCAGTCAGATTTGTGGAGAAGTTGAAATTTATATTCCTACAACAACCTCTGGTTTTGCTCCTAAGTGGAGCAGCCAAGCTCGTGACCATTCATTGTTCACAGGTTGCTGCTTGAGGGTAACGGCCAGCCACAGCATTTGGGAAGACAGAGGGCAAGGGCCAGAGCATGCTTTTGTGGGGATTTAGGATCCCACTTTGCTGAGCATGGGGAGGGGTTTGGAACAGTGATTGGGCAACATGAACAGAAGAGGAATTGGCTGCCACCTTTCCAGTTATCTGTCTGCATTTTTCCCCTTTTACTCTTCTGCTCAAACTGTTGAAACTCCTCTTGAAATGAGAATTGCTGTTGGTGATGTCAGATGGGTTTGGTGTCTTGAGTCATTTTTGATGCCCCGGAATATTGCCTATGAGTCATGGAAATTACTTACAGTTGATAAACTTGCCCAGAAGTGGGAGCAGGCATGATAAATCCACATCCACTGGCTGTATGATTTTTTGAGTTATTGTCAGTACTTTTGGACTTAATTAGCCCAGTAAAGCCAGAAGGTCTTTGAATAGGCAGCAGACATGCTGAAGGAAGAGAACAGAGAGGGAATGATGGTCACTGGGGGTCAGCAATCATGACTTTCATCTTGCCCCTGCAGTGCTTACACGGACCTGCCTTTCTGTTGGCTGGGGCTTGTTTAACCTTTTTTTTTTTTTTAAAGGTTATTCAGCTTTATTTAATTGTGCTAGGCATTCTTATACTGCTGTCATTTCTAAGCTATTTCTTACACTAAAAATCTCAAGGAGTAAATGTTCTGTCCTTGGTTATCTTCATTCTTTCAGCTTTCTTTAATGATGAAACACAATAGACCTGGCCTGGTATTTAGATGTCAGTATCAGGATGTGTGTATGTGTATATATCAGATCAAGTCTTATGATAGATCTGATGAATGTCTCCTTAAATCTCAGACCTTTCACCCTTCAGTTCTGCAGGAGGTGAGGGGTGGGAAGGGAACGGGCTGTTCATGCTAAGATGCTCCTTTCTTGTGATTTTTTTGTAGTTATTTTTTGTAACAGTCTGTCTTTAAGTAATTATGGCCTATATTCTTCATTGCTACCTATAGCGTACTATTTAATTCATCTCAGTTTTGTGGATAGTGGAATAGCAGAATATTTGGGTCAGTTCTCATTAGCATAACATTGAGTAAATTTGATTATGTTAAAACTGGCTGTCAAGGGGAATGGCTTTCTGAGGAAGCCCTCATCTGTGGTGAGAAGCTTCCAGCAAATGGATGCTGATGGTGCAGAAGGACCTTAACCGTGACTGTAACTTCTGTGTGCCTGTGAAATAGCCTGTAAAAGGTGTTGCAGAACAGCAGGATGCTCTGGATATTGGAGGAAGGAACCCATATACATCTTTGGATGCTGCTATATATCTGAGGAAAAACAGTATTTTGGTAAACTTTGCTGCTGGGAGTGTTGTTCATTTTAGATCTCTGCAAGTCTTCGAGCACTGACTTTTTCCACAGCCCTTGCTATCCTTGATATCCTCAAGCATTAAACTCTTGCTTCATCAGGTCCTCTTCCCTCACCTTCTTGCTTTCTCAGTGCTCGTCTATGTCTTTAATGTTAGCTGTGGATGTACTCCTGCTGGGTTAACTTCTGTGTGTATTAATTAAAGAAATGATTGCACCAGTTTCAGTTGTGTAATCCATTCCTGCATCTATTCCCAACTTGTGGCTTTCCCTTTGTTTCTCTCTACTGGGATGACTTTCCCCTCTCTGGAGTTTTGTCTCATCACCTTCAGAAAATCCTCCAGAAAGTTGTGCCTGAGTTTTTGAGACCTTTTTTGTATCCCTTTTGTTGTGATTGGAGGATTTTAGTTTTTTGGTTATTTAACTAAGAATATCATAAAACAGAAAAATCCAGTGTATTGTTGCCAAAAAGCAGCCTTTTACCACAAAACATCCTTTGTGTAAAATAATTTTTCCCTCAAATGTGCCCAGGCATTGCTGCTTACGTGGCCTACAGTGTCTTACAGTTGGGTATGTCCCATTCCTGAAATATATGTGCACAATCCTGCCCTGGAATGCTCATTTAATTAAAAGTTATTGAGCAAAGTTCCCAATCCTTAAATGAAGGCTGCATGGTAATAATCTGGACTTGCTGCCTTACAGCTCACTCCTGTCTCAATCCTCCCCGCACAGGTGAACCAGCGCAATGTCCCTGGCATTGATAGTGCCTACCTGGCCATGGATACCGAGGAGGGAGTGGAAGTTGTGTGGAATGAGGTTCAGTTCTCTGAGCGGAAGAACTTCAAGCTTCAGGAAGTAAGTTGATGCGTTTCCTGACAACACATGGGGAACAATACAATATATGAGGATGGGATTATAGATACTGATGACCTTACCTGTGGATTACTGGCTGGATTTGGAGTGCTGTGCTGCTCAAGTGAGCAAATTCAGCTTAAGTCTGGTCTGTGCAGAAAGAGCTGCTCTTGTGTTGATTTTGGTGATCAAACCATGCTCAGCTGAGGTGCAGTGTAGGATGAAATCAGATGCTATTTGCCCTTAGCGCAGGAGCTTGAAGTTGTTAAGGGGACCAAGACCTGAGAAGAAGGGATGATGTGTGCTGATGTGATATCTGATGTAACTTGTCTTTGTCTTTCTGATGTTAAGGAAAAAGTTAAAGCAGTGTTTGACAACTTGATTCAGCTGGAACATCTGAACATTGTGAAGTTTCACAAGTACTGGGCTGATGTGAAGGAGAACAAGGCCAGAGTAAGTAAAGCTGAGTGTTGGGTTTTCTCACTGTATGTCCTGTAGGTACATAGAGAAGCAGAGGGTAATGTCTTGTACTGCCCCTACAGGTGATCTTCATCACGGAATATATGTCTTCAGGGAGCTTGAAACAGTTCCTGAAGAAGACAAAGAAAAACCACAAAACGATGAATGAAAAGGTAACAGTTTGGTGTATGCCTGTGTTCACATGGTGCCATCGGCCCCTGCAGAGCTCCAGCAGAGGGTCCTGATGAGAAGGCAACCTGGTGATAACATGTTGCTGCAACTCCTTTTTGTCACTGTGAACTAGTTCAGTTGCAGGTTCTCTTGGGCAGCAGTTCTGTGCTGTCTGCTTTGTTTTCAGCAGTTCTGCATCTTTGTATGTATGGTATGACAGACACATCCCTTTCCGTGTGTGCAGACAAGAAGAAACATGAGAGGACTTAGGAGGGGATGTTTGTTTCTTGACCCATACAAATATGTTGGAACTAAATTTAGCATGAGAGTACTGATCCTCTAAGCTCTTGCTTCTTATGCACCTGTACGGGGCAAAAGCTCAGACGCCACAGAATGGGGCATATATTCCTTTGTATGAACGGGCTGTGAATTGCAGAATGATGGTGTTGTTCCTCTTCCTGGAATGATTTTTATCCTTCTTGCTCCTCTATCTGTAGGCCTGGAAGCGATGGTGTACCCAGATCCTCTCTGCTCTCAGGTACGTGAGTTATGGATTTTGAGGTCTGGCTATCTGTTTAAGTGTAGCCTCTCTTGTGCTAGAATATGAAAAACTGTAAACGTACATGCTGCCAAATGGTAACAAGCTTCAGGGAATCAGGCTTTCAGCCATCCAGCCTGATTCTTCTTCCAGTTGTGGCCAGCAGAGTGTCAGCTGCTCTTCTGTAACAATCCTGGGGTCTTTTGTTAGACACTAGTGAAGGCTTTAGAACAGAGAACCATGTGCAATGGAGGTTTTAGATCCCAAACAGTTGTGACTGATAGTATGGGAGCTGAGCATCAGGGGGCTCTTCAGAGTATCCAACTTTATAACCATGGCCAAGGGGATGTTGCAAAGTAGTCTCAGAGAAAAATTCCGTGTGAGAGGAGTGAGGAAACCTGTCTTAGTCTTGTCAGGCTGTGGCTTGGTAGCATGCAGTTGCTTCATAATTATCCTGGTGTGACACTGTTAAAAGTGTATGTGGTTTGATACATCTCTTGATGATGCACATCTTCTGAAGCCATCTTAGCGGAATACAGATGACTAAAATGTGTGGGGTTTGTTTTGATTTTAAGACTTCTCTACCTGAGCCAGAGTTGGTATGTAGCTAATAACAGGCTTGGAAAAACAATAACCCTGATGTCAGAACAAGAGCCTGCTCCACAGAGAAATTCTGTGGTGCTTGGCTAAATGTAGCTGTTGATAAATAGCTGGGGTTCTAATAAGCTTTTGGGAGCTGACAGTCCTTATTTGTGCTGGCTGCTAATGTGAAGCCAAGCAGAGTGTGGCACAAAGCCAGGTGGCCTCAAAGTCCTGACCAGCTTTATTTGTGCCTGCTGGAAAGCATGACCAGTCGTGTTGGTATAGCACTGAGTGCCTTTTTGGTGCCCTATGAATGGGGCCAGAATAAACCTCTGATCTTTTCGGTGTAAAGCCAGAACCCTTTCCGCACCCACCTGGCAGTGCTAGAATGGATGAAATGGTTTCTTTAACCCTGGTACCCCAAATTTCTTGGGCACTGCTCAGGGAACTTTCTTTTTTTCCCATGTTCTGGATGTTGTTCATTAGAGACAATTGCTTAATTTTCGTGACTCTCCTAGCCTAGAGGCTGATGTACAGTCATTTTATTGCTCCCCCTTGCTACTGTAAATCCCTGGCATGTGCCCTTTGCCCTCTCATTCTCTTCTGGTGCTGCTTGGGACAGGGAAGGAATGGAGGGAGGGATTCCTGTCTCAGCCTTGGCTGTCTCCTGACCAGAGCTCTGTTCTGCATCCTCAGCTACCTCCACTCCTGTGATCCCCCCATCATCCATGGAAACCTGACTTGTGACACCATCTTCATTCAGCATAATGGACTGATCAAAATCGGGTCAGGTAAGACTCATCGGAGGTGACCTTTGCCTATGAGACTGCTCAAACAGAAAAAGGCATCTAATCCTTTCAGGGGTATCTGGCATGATACTCTTGTATGTACATGTGTTCCTCCACTACCGCATCATTTATGCCAGCAATTGATAGCAGAATTCACTTCTGATTGGACCTGGTGCACAGGAAGGACTAATGCTGGGTACTGTCTCCCTTGTTAGCCCCTTCTTCAGTTTTTGATCTCAGGGGACTGACCTGAGAAATGGTGCTGAAACTTTGAAGTTTTGTGTGCGCGTGATCCTTGGTTTCATCCGCTCTGCAGTCTTTTTCACATTGATGCACAGAGTTCTCTTCTCGTTCAGTGTTGTGGGGCTTTGGGAGCTGACTGTAGAACTGTATCTGCTGAGGACACAGGAGTGATTCTCGTAGCAGCCAACGCTTACAACCAAGGCTATAGACTCAGCTGCAGCAGGCTGCTTGTCCTGGTGTCCTCATCCAGCATCACTCACCTTGGCCTGGGCTTCAGGGTGCTAGCTTGCCTTGAGCTTGTTTGGCAAAGACACACCCAGTTCGGGCAGCCACCTGTGCTGAAATAGTTCATTTTTTAAGAAGTGATTTTTCTGCAGTGCAGTGCATCCTCATGTACTCTGGTTTTTTAACCTTTCCTACTCCTATGTCTCTAAAACCCCATTTGCAGTCAGGGTGTGAAATGTTGTACCTTGATGTACCCTTTCGGGTGACAGCTCTGCTATCTGTCCTTCAACTTCTGAAGGGTCTGCACTTGCCACCCTTAGGCTTTTGTCTGGGCGGGTACTTGGTTTGATGTTGGCAGGGAAGAATACTCTGCTTTGCCTGCCATCTTAGAATAGCCTCTCTTCAAACCATAGGCCTCTGTGCCCTTTCTTGTCATCAAACAGCTCTTGTGTTGTCTCTTTGTTCCAGAGTTGGGGTCTCTGTTCCCTGGAAATCCTCTGATACGTGCCTGTACCCAAGAGACTGGGTCATGGCAGAAGGAATGCTCCGTTCTCTACCTGCCTGTAAACTTGGTGACATCTTGCTCTTTGTACAGGCTGATGGGGTTCACTTCATGATCTTTCCCAAACTGAGTCCGGGTGGAGCAATTCCCAGGAGCTGTGTACATCTGATACTTTGTGCTGGCAACTGGCGCTGGCTCTCTGGTATGCCATTCAGGCTGCTTACTGTGAAGTCTATTGTAGGCTTGAGTATGTAAGAGATCCCTGTCTTTCTAGTTTAGTCTAAAGATGTCACAGAGCTGCAGTCTTTCTGATTGGTAGCTGGCACTTTGTAAAAACAAACCACTTGAAGCTGGTATCTAGAGCCACAGCTTTTTACCAAAGGAGGTTCTGCAGATCCAGCAGATGGGATGTTCTCCAGAGCGTTCAGAAGCTGTTTAGGAGAACAGTGGCTCTTTGAGGGTGGGTCACAAACAGTACACCTTTGCCCACTCCCCCCAGTTCCACAGAGCTTTGCTTCTGTTAAGCACGGTGTGATGGAGGCAATGAGACTGCTGGGCTCTTCCCAAGAGAAGTGGGAATCTGCCTGCTGTCACAAAGGTATCCTCAGCCAGAAGAGGACACATGCTGGGAGTGTTCTTAATTGCAGTTGTTTCTGAGCAAACTTTCTTCTATTCTAGAGTTGTAAACTGACTTGCTCACCTTCAGTTCAGAAGTGATCCATTTCTGGGAGATTCTGGTCCTTTCTTATGTATAAAAGGAAGTTAGTGTAAGGGCACTTGTGGTCAAAAGAGGAATCCTCCAGATGTGAAAGCCGTGGTTCCGACACAGGCTGGAATTAAAGCTGCCAGAGTTGCTGAATATTTTCTTATTCCTGTAGTGTCCACTCAACTAGGACCATCAAAAGTATGTAATCGGAACTGCTGGATGTGGTTGAGCTTGAGATTCTCTAGTTCTGATGACTCTGCAGGAGCCAGAGGGGCTGTTCTCACATTTGGGCCCTCAAGTGGTGGTCGCTCAGGGGTCACTGATGATGTTAGGCCCATGCTTATTACTCTGTGTAGTTATTTCTTATGGCTGGCTGGTATCTGAAAATGCTCTTGCATTTACTTAAAAGAAGCGAGGCAGTAATTCTCATGTGTTTAAGGGGCACAGTGATTCAGGGCACTGTGATCTGAGCTGTGATGCTGTCTCTGTCCCCAGCACCATTCTGGGCTGTGCTCCTGAAAGCTCCTCTTCCATCTACTTCAAGCAAAAGAGAATTCTTTTGAACTGGGGCAAAACGCCAGGGAAAGGAAGCTGCTGGTGTATTCTGCAAAGCATCCTTCTGTCTGCTGGGTGAGAAGAGCAGTGTCTGTGACCAGTGTGGCATTGGAAATGCCCAGTACTTGTTCCTGTAACACTGGTTTAGGTGTGGGAGCCGCTTGTTTGCCTATCACTCCTCGCTGCCACTTCACGTTCCAGAAGCACATGCACTAACAGGACTGACCACTGCTTCTCTTGTTCTGCATGTAATTCTGGATCACTCTTTCTTTTGTCTCCTCCTCCTTCTCCTCTTTCCTCCTCTTTTTTTTTTTCTCTTTTTTTTTTTTTTTCCCTTAGAGCTGCTTGTGCACTGCAGGAAGAAAACAGATTAATTTAGTAGTAGGGTATTACTGTTACTGTTGCACTGAGTTTTGGGAAGAGGGATGAAATTTTTATATGCTGGGGGTTATCTGTGGAAGAAAGAGGGAGTGGGAATAGGGGAGAATTTCTCATACTTCTTAAATGCAAAAGCCATCCATAATCCATTAATTTACTAACGGGTTTTTCAGTGCCATAAAGTAACAGGGTTAATAGGTATAAGGAGGAAGAGTGTCAAATAAGTGGGGAGCTTTGGGGAACTGGTGATCAGGACAGAAGAGGCACTGACAGTTCCTAAAGTGGGGATTCCAGAGACTGGAGCATTCCGGCTGCTTTCTGGAGTTGTGGTCAGCCAGCATTTCCTGTGAGAGGCCCAGGCTGTTTTCTGTGTGCCCATCCACAGGGTCCACGTGTGGATCTGTACACATCTGCACTGCGTAAGGAGTGGACCTGTGAAGGGAGCACATTGATTGCTGCGAGTGGTCACAGGTTCTGCCTGCGTTCAGACAGGACGCTGGATGCTGCTCCTCCATCACAGTGGGAAGGTGTCTTGTAATTCCCATTGGGAACATAAGAACCACTCACAGCTGGAAAGAGGTGATGGGTTTTGAATTAAAAATCCTTTCAGGCAGCTCTTTTGAATGCCCAAACAGAACTGAGGCCTCAAACTGGAGTGTCTTGTAGTGTCTTTGGTGCCCCTGAGACATGGCCACATATCAGCGTGTGCTGAGCGAGACCTCAGCAGAGATGGGGGAAGTGTTGTGTCAATGCATTTCCAAACAGTCCCTCCAGACACTCAGCTGGTGCATGGGCTTTCCTGTCTGCAACCTGCCTGATCTCTAGCACTCATTATGGATTTAATTTCAGTCTGTCTCATTTCAGTTTCAGGCCAAGGTGCCAGGAGACTGAGTCTTACTTGATATTAGCTCTGCTATTAAATTCTGTGGCCAGGTATGTAAGTGTGGGTTCTGCTGCCAAGCTCTATGTCCAGGAGAAGCTGCTGGGATGTAGAGAAAGGTGGTCATCTGCTGAAGGGGTGCTGAGGGCCTGCAGGGCACACACAGAAAAAACAATTTCCAGCTGTGTAACCTCAGAGTCAGTCAGAATTTTCTACTTGTTCAGAGGTGTCTTGTCTCCCTTGCCCAGTCTGGTTCTCAATTAGAAATGCCAATGCTTCTTATGTAAATTTATTTTAAAAGGTGACTGGAGGCAGGGCCAAATTCTCAGTCTTGTCTATGTTTTGTCGTGATTCTGACCTAGCTGTCTCTATCGACGTTAAGTGCTTGCTGTTTCATCAACTCATTGACTTCTATCTTGTTTTACTTCCCGCTTACGGGCTGCTCTGTTACCAACAGTCTTTCATAGGATTTTTGCTAATGGTGAGCAAACTTCTCCGCTCCTGTGATGTGACTACCACTATATATGTAATGTACATTATTTGTGTGTGTATATATATATTTTTATATATATGTGTGTGTGTATCTATATTTGTAGCACACACAAACATACACACTCTAATCTATTTATACTGTGTTCCCTTGCTATAAGGCTGGATGTAAAACTGTTTGGCTCTGGTGCATCCTCCTTTGAGATCCTGTGTTTGTGATGGGATGCAGCCCCTTCCCGCTGCTCCCTGCTGAAGCCTTACAGAGAGGGAGCACTACCATGTGTGAAGTCTCCTGGTTGTTAGTTCTCCTCTTCTCCCATTCCCAGAGCCTGCTAGTCCCTGGGCCCCCGTGCATGCTGGCTCCTGCATGTCACGCCAAGCCCATGCGTTGTTCCCAGCTCTTCCCAGCTGAACTTTCCACATCCATTAGGCTCTGTCCCGCTGCTGCTCTGCTAGACCGAGCCCGGACTAGCCTTTGCTTTGTGCTTGGCTACCCAATTGCTTGCTTCTAGTTTTAACTCCTTAGATGTTTTGTTTCCAAGATGAATGCTTCAGCGAATGTGTCTGGCTCCCAATGGCCAGAGAGATGTCCTGCCCAAACATGTTCGTTCTTGTAAAGTAAGGTTTACTCTCTGTTCCCCCAAAGCTCTGGTTTTGGGGAAACTTGTGCATATGAGGAGGGAGTTGGGCTGTCGGGGGCTAAAGAATAATTTGAATGCTGCAATTTGTAAACCTGTTAAATAGAATTTAACATATTTACAATTTAACATATTTAAATTTTAAATAATTATTTATTTTTTTGCCATCAGGGTTGTCCTCAGTGGTTAGAGTTTGTTTCTACTGTGTTGGGAACCTACCAGCTGTCAGCTGAAGCAATGGAATGGGCTCTGCCCTCCTCCATGTGCAGGAGGAGGAGGTGGTGTCTGCATCACCAGCAGAGCAGGTGCTCTCTCAAAAAGCTGGATCTGGGGGATTTTATGTAGCTGAGGGGGATGCTGATGTAGTTGTGACTCACGATGTCAGGAGGCCAGATCTCCCTAGGGATGGCTGCAGCCAGCGGTCTTCAGGCTGGAGAAGGTGCTGCTGCTAGTGCTGAACAGCACCCATGGTCTTGAAATAGTGAGCTCCCTCAGCTGCTTTTTTGAGAACTGGTTTTAACAGTATTGTCGTATGACTCTGTATTGCTCATATAAGAGCTGGAAACTGTTTAATCCTCAGATCTTGGGCAGTGATTTGGGTTTGCAAACACTAAATACAGGGCATAAGGCTCCGGTTTTGCTTGAGCATTGAGCTAGTGAGGTTGTGAGTGACACGTTTTTGTAACTAATCTTATTTTAGTCATTACTTCACTCTTTTGGATTTTGTTACCTGATATGTGGAGACTTCCCATGCTGTTTTTTACATCCTTAGCACACACCCGTAAGCACTTAGTAGGTGATGTGGAAATGCAGTAGGGGTAACTAGAGATATCTTGAGTCTGGATCATTTTGATTTGTTTTTGTTTTTTTTTATCAAGGCAAGTGTGGTGTAGAGAAAAAATAAAGGATAGTTGAAAGTAGCGAACATGGAAAGATCTGTCATAATAATGGAAATTTTTTTCACCCTTGTTGGCGTTCATTTAGGAAGACTTAATATGACTTTATGTAGCTCATCTTCTAGCCATACATTTTTATGTGTAGAGTCAAGCATGTCCTCTACCTAGCCAAACATTGGCAGTTGCTTAAACTTTGCAAAACTAAGGCAGAATTTCAGAAGCAGAAGAGGTTTGTCTCTGACCATGCTGCTGGGAATGAGGTGTGGCAGCTCAATGGTTTTGAGTGTAACTTTTGAGTGTTCTTTCCCAGAACACTTCAGAGTGTAATGCAGGCTTTCTTTTTTTTTTTTTCCCAAGGCTTTGTCTCACCTTGGTCTGTGTTTGAATCTGTACATGCAGTGGTGTAAGAGCCAGTCATAAAGTGAAGATTCTTCATATTTGAATTGTTCTTGAGAATCTCTGTTGAACAACCTGGGTGAAATAGTGTGAGGTTAATTTCTAATTGTAATAAATTGACAAACATCTCATGATCCAGCTGCTGTTATGATTACTAGGGTGGCAAAATTGGTTACCAGAGACTTGCCTTGGATTTGTGTATAAGCACATGCCTTGGGGCAGGAGGAGCAGTCATAGGTAAGTGACAATCAGTGGGTTTCTAATGGCTGGGGTTAGTGTATGAAATTGCAGCTAGCACTGCCTGAATGTATGTGTGTGTTATGATTTACCCTGTGCTTTTCGGGGGAGGGTGTTGTTTCTTTTAAAGTCAGATTTAGCGGTAAGAATTGGTATCCTTGGCTTTGTTGCAAAGTCACCAGGTGGAACATACACTTCACAGATTTACCCCCTCTGTGCTGCAATGGTAATAACTCTTGTTTTTAATTTGCAGGAGATTTAAAGCTGGCTTTTGCTTCATGTGCTTGCCTTCCTTGCTCAGTTTGCCTTCTGTGTGGTGCTGTGAGTTCTCATTACTGAAAACCCCAGAAAACAATTATCTTCTAGACTGATTGTTGTTTTCAATTACAGGGGATCTTCTGAAAAGGTTTAATTTTCCCAGTTTAGTGCTGCAGATTTGAGAACTTGCCTTTTCTGTGGTCAGGTTTATTCTTTGTGTTGTATTGAAAGCACCTGCTACTTCAGCTTTGCTGGGTGATCTTTTTTCTCTACCTTTCTGTGGATTTCTAGCATAGGTCAAAGGATGTCTTATAATCATCCAGGTCTTCATCTACCCACTTTAGTATTAGCAAGGCAGTTGTATATGTCTGCCTCTTTTGGGGTCCTTTTGTGGAACATTTTAGAAGGTTCCTTCATGCCACTTCAATCTGAACTTAGCAAGTATTTTACACCAGCAGGATGACATGCTTAGCGTTCTCCTGAATTGCTGAAGAGTTTTATTAGGAAAGTTACATGAGATTTTTTTTGTAGAAGAAGAGGCATTTGATGCAGGAGGACTGTAGAGATGCTGTCCAGTCATGTGCTAGGTTAGGAAAGCCAAGCCTACTGTTTGGACCTGGCAGTGAAGGGTATCAGCGAGGGTTCTACAGTAAACAGCAATAGGAAGGATAAGGAAAACGTTGGCCCTCTGTTCAACAGTGCAGAGGTGACAAAGGACACAAAAAGGCCAAGGAGTTGACTGCCTTTTTTGCCTCCATCTTTACTGCTAAGGCTGCCCTTCAGGAATCCCGAGCCCGTGAGACCAGTTGGAAAGCCTGGAACAATGAAGACTTACCCTTGGTGGAGGAAGATCAGATTAGGAAACATTTAAAAAAAGATTAGACATGCCTAGTTCTGTGAGGCATGATGGGATGCACACACAAATGCTGAGGGGAATGGCTCGTGCTGTTCTAAGGCCACCTTTGAAAGGTGATGGGAGATGTTCCTGAAGACTGAAAGAGAACAAATGTCATTCCTGTCTTCAACAAGAAAGATCTAGGGAACCACAGGCTGGTCAGCTTCACCTCAGTCCCTGGGAAGCTGATGGAGTAACTAACTCTGGAAACCATTTCCAAATACAAAACTGTGATCAGGAGTTCTTGGCAAACCTGTTAGCCCTCTGCAGTGAGGTGACTGGCCCAGTAGACAGGGGAAGCAATGGGTATTGTTTGCCTTGACCTCATAGATGAGCAGACAGAGCATGGGTTCAATCAGTGAACAGTGCAGTGGGCTGAAAACCAGCTGAACTTCCAGGCCCAGAGGGCTATGACCAGCAGCATGAAGTCTAGTTGGAGGCAGGTCACCAGTGGTGTACCCCAGGGGTAAACACTGGGGACAGTCCTGTTTAACATCGTATTAACAACCTGGAGAATCAGCAGTGTGCACCCTCAGCAAGTTCACAGATGATACAAACTGGGAGGAGTGGTGGTACACCAGATGAGTGTGCTGCCATCCACAGGGACCTGAATAGGCTGGAGAATTAAGCAGAGAGGAATCTCTTGAGGTTCATCAAAGAGAAACATGAAGTCCTGCAGCTGGGCAGGAATAACCCCATGTACCATCACGGGGAACTGACCTTCTGGAAATAGCTCTACAGAGAGGGAGCTTGAAGTCCTGGATATCTCGGGCTGTGTTGGGAAGAGCACTGCTGGCAGATTGAGGGAGGTGATTCTTCTTCTCGGTACTGTTGACACATCTGGAGTGCTGTGTCTGGGTCTGAGCTGTGAAGTACAAGAAAGATATGGACTTAATGGAGTAAGTCCTGAATATGGCCATGAAGATAATTAAGGAACTGGAGCATCTGTCCATAGGAGGAAAGATTGAGAGAGCTGAAACTGTTTAATCTGGAAGGAGAAAGCTCAGTGGAATCATGTCAGCCTAACATGTCAGTATAAACACCTAATGGGAGAGAATGAAGAGGAGGGAGCCAGGCTCTTTTTTGTGGTGCCCACTTTCAGGACAATGTGATGGGCACAAATTGAAATATGTGAAGTTCCATCTAACACAGGACATACTTTGAGGGTAGTCAAACCCTGGAAGAGATTGC
>BJBW01007152.1:67503-77880 GCA_004320125.1 Scolopax mira
AGCTTTTCTGTTTAAGTCTTCCAAGGTCATTTGCGCAGCTTCACTGGCATGTTGTGAAACAATGGTAATCACAGAGATGCAATTCAAGGAAATTAACTTGAAATTCTCAAACTAGTTGCATTTTAATTGAATATGCATATGTACTGGTTCAGTCCAAACTTCTGTTAAGCAGAGCTGCTCAAAATATAAAACAATTTTCATAATCTTGTTTATGAGGATTTTATTTTTGAGTGTTAGTCTGGGAGTACAAGATTCCCCAGAGTAGCTCTCTGAGTAGTAGCAGGTCCATAGTATTTCAGTGAATATCTTTTTCTGATTGCATGTAATTTTTGCCCTGTAATGTGAGGCTCCTGTAGTTAATTAGTGCCACGCCATTTCAGTTATTAAAGAACTGAGCAAGAACGGCAGTCCTGTTGCCCTGCATCTTTTTGATCTAAATACTGCATTGCAGTCAGATGATGCAGCCCAAGCAGAAGTTTGCCCAGTCCATAGGACCTTCATTCCTCTGGTCTAGAAATTAGAACTTAAAACAACTTTAAGTGCAGATTTTGAATCTCCCTACACACTTTGTCTGAAATGAAGTTGTCTGTACCATGGACTCTTCCAGATAAAGTGCTAATAAGCTCCTAAGTCCCTGTGTAAGAGCCTGCATGCAGCCAGAATAGACAAGTTCTTATCTTGCAGGTCCTCGTTAATCTCTTCTTAGCTCCACAGTCTTGCATTTCCTGCTCTGCTGACTTCTGCTTTCATGTAATGAACGTGGTCAAATTTGTTTTACTTAAACATAAAAATATCATCCACTGCTTCTCAAGCAGTCTGGCACAGCACGAGCATTTTCTCCCCGGTGCTCATTCGTGTGCCCAACAATGTGGTCTTGCCACAAAGGTGGATAACAATGTCCTGGGCTGTGTTAGGCATAATATTGCTAGCAGGTCCAGGAAGGGGATCCTTCCCCTCTGCTCAGCACTGGAGAGGCCACCCCTGGAGTGCTGGGTCCAGTTCTGGGCTCCCAACACAAGAGGGATGTGGACAGACTGAAGACAGCTGGGCGAAAGACCACCAGGATACTGAAGGAACAGAGATCTCTCCTTTGGGAAAGGCTGAGGGGGCTGGGGCTGCTCATCCTGCAGCAGAGAAGGCTCAGAGGGACTGAGTCCATGTGTATAAACACCCACAGGGAGGGTGCCAGGAAGACAGAGCCAGGCTCTTCCAGTGGTGCCCAGTGACAGAACCAAAATGGCATAAACTGGATCACTGGAGGTCCCCTCTGAACATGAGGAAACACTTTTCAGTGTGAGGGGGACACAGGCTCAGGTTGTCCAGGGAGGTGGTGGAGCCTTCATCCTTGGTGCTATTCAAGAGCTGTCTGGACATAGTCCTGGGTACTTGGCTCTGGGTGTCCTGCTGGAGCAGGGGGTTGGATAAGGTGACCCCCGGATATCCCTTCCACCCTGAACCATCCCATGATTTTATGATTCTGTATTACTTTCTGTGGAGAAGGATACTTCTCTCATAGGACACAAATTTTTGTACAAAACCAGCTCTCTGTTGTGAGTGCCACGGGTTCTGCCTCAGCAGTATTTTCTCAGGAGACAGACGTGGGCAATGTTTTAGGCAGAGATCAGTTACGCCACTCAGCAGCAACGTCAATGGACGTGGCAAGAATGAAGATGGATGTAAGCAGCTGGGGGCTGTTGTCTGGCACTAGTAACTGTATGTAGTGAACTTCTCATACCAAATGTCATTGCCTCTTCACCTCATTAGATATTCAGCTGTTTAAAAAATAAAATCATCTGGCTTCTAGTGTCTCAGTGTTGCAAATATCTTTGCAGACACTGTTTATGATCCCTGATGGAGATCTGCAGGGCTGTAGGATGATGCTTGTGTTCTGTGATCAGCTGAAATCTGCCACTGCTTTTCCTGTTTGACTCGGTGTTTAATGGGTCTATGCCTCTTCTTGTTCCCAGTACCTTCCTAGTTGCTTATTTTCTAGGCTTTGCCCTTCCTAATAAAAAAGCATTTGTCATTTTAGTGTGCAAATGAAATGAATCATGAAATGTCTTAGGTTTGTGCCATCTTACACCTTTTTGCAGTAGTGAAAATGTCTTAAGCGTATGAGTGCAGGGATAATGATGTGGCCTTGAACCTACCCTGGCTGTGTATCTGTCCCTCAGTAGCTGCAAACAGCTGGTCTCACACTCAGATGGTCATTTTGGGGTCCCTGTAGTGCTAGTACCATGCAGCATAGGCTGGAAAGATGGAGTGGATTGAGTGGCTGCTTCAGGAGGAAAGGGAGCGCCATTGGGCAGACTCTTCTGCTTGGAGGAGGAAGTGCTGGATGCAGAGCAAAGGTGACTTGGACACCGGACAAGAGGAACATTTCTCCTGCAGCATGTAGTGTTTAAAAAGGCAAGATGCTGTGTGATGGGCTGTCTCTGCTCAAACCTGCTGCTGGCGACAGCTGGGAAGTAAAGCCACCAAGTGCCTTCTTGACCAACACACCTATTGACTCTGGGAGCTCTGAGGAGCTGCTGACCCTGGTAAGGGCAAGGCTCTGGTGAGGGCTCTGCTCTGGCACAGCTTTGAGGGCTGGGGAAGTCCAGTGGGCTCCATGTGTTCCTGTAGTAACACAGGTTATTTATCTTTATGCTTTCATTGTCAGATTGAGCCCAGCTCTTCCTATTGCCTGCTCTGTACGGATACCATATTTGGCTGAATCCTTTTCCAAAGTTCATCTCTCTCTTAGCTTTGCTAATTCCCTACCACACTGGTCAGTCATGTGGTACTGTGTCCTGTGGTCTGCTTCTTGCAGATGTCTTCTCTGTGGCTGAGAAAGACTTGTTAATGTTGGTGATCTGGCTTCCCTTTTTGACCTCTATTTTTTGTCTTGCTCAACATAACTGTCCCTAGCCTTCGTCCATCTGATCATTCACAAAATTAAGAGTTATCACTAAATGTGGTAGTGGACGGCAGGTAGCAACCAAGTGGGCATTGGTCAGAAGAGCTTGTGTCAGAGGTGCCTTAAAGTGTGTGTTCTCATCTCGTATGATTAACAGGTTTTTTAAAATGCGTGTTCAGGCAAAGTTCCTCTCAGGCCTCTGCCTGTGCTAACAGACCTACAATAGTGACTAGATCAGACCAAACCCAAAGTTTCTTGCCCCGGCCTCTAAAATACTCTCTCAAGGTGCAGCAGCACTTCCGTCTGCCTGGTTTAACGTGCCAGCAGTGTTTCCAGAGCTGACTTCAGTAGTGGGTCGTTGCTGTGGCAGTGATGAATGGAGGAGATTTGTGTCTGGCCAGGCCATGTCTGCTCAGCTGGAAGGCACCCGGGGAGGAACCTGATAGAGTCTTATGCCACCCTCTGCTTTGCAATAACAGAGCAGCAAGGTTTTCATGTGACTGCCAGCCAAGTCACAGGAGATATATCACAGGAGATGTGATATAAACTGCTAGAACAGGAAAAAGGCTGGCCAAGTGTGGCTAATCAAACCTAGCTGCATAGCCAGTCTCTGCAACAGAGAGACATGCTGAGGAGTTCCACTGGGACTCCACAAGTTTGGAGGCACAGGGACCAGAATGTCAGAGGGCAGATCCTTGGATGGCCTGCAACAGCAAATTCCAAACTGCCTTTCTTTGTGTCTGAGTTGGAAGCTCCCACAGGTGAAGCAAGCCCAGCTCTTTCCAGAAACACTGATTCTAGTGCAGAATGTCTGTAGGACCTGGACATGGAGAAGATGATTACCAAGTCCCTAACAAGGCGCAGACAGCCATTATAGATGGAGGTTGTGCCAGGATTTCCTTGTACTCTCCTTTCTGGTATGGGAGTGCCTAACTTGCATCACTGGCTGTGGTTTCTGTTGATAATGCCTTTTTGTGATTGATTAGTGCCTCTTCCCTGTTCTTAAATGGGAGCAAAGGACGGGGGGGGGTCAGTCTCTCCTCCCAAGGAACAGGCAATGGGACAAGAGGAAATGCCTCAAGTGTCACCAGGGGAGGTTCAGGATGGATATTAGGAACAATTTATTCACCAAAAGGGTTGTCAAGCCTTGGAACAGGCTGCCCAGGGCAGTGGTGGAATCACCATCCCTGGAAGGATTTAAAAGACGGGTAGATGTGGTGGTCAGAGATATGACTTAGTGATGGTTTTTGTCAGAGTTAGGTTGATGGTTGGACTTGATGATCTGAAAGGTCCCTTCCAGCCCAGGCAATTCTGTGATTCTAAAATAAGTCTTATTTTATACCCTCAGATGTCTGGTTCGCTCTGGTAGTCAGAGGCCACCATGCATGTCATAAATGTTGGGTTTGGCAGGGTTCACACCATGGGTTTGATAGCTCATGTATGCTGTGTGCTGCACAAAGACAGGTAGTATTCCATTAATGAAATTAAATTTAGACTTGGAGCAGAAGCCTTAAATGCCCTGTTCTGTGAAAACTGTGACAAAGGAATAGTTCTTGCAGGCAGGGGACAATCACATTTGTGATAGGGAAATCCGATAACTATTACAGCCTAGGCCTCAGGGGAATGCCAAAATCTTAATGCTGTCGGTCACTCTGAGAAAAAACTTGTTTCTGATCAAAAACTTCACAGTATTGTTGTGGGCTGTAGCCATCCCTGTCTCCAGCCTTCGCCCCCACCTGTGGGCAACGGTAGATTTAGGCAGAATCATCTGTAGTTCCTGCCGGTCTCCAGCAGTAATGCGGGGGGGGAGGGAGGTGGGGGTACATTTGGTGTGTGTTTGTTGGGGTTTTTTTAAGAAGGCAGACCTCATTTGATAGTATTGAACTGTTTGGGTTTATAATGGTGGATTGGTTTTTTTGAGTAGAAAACAACAAATTACATAGTGGGGAGGGACCAGCACCGTTAAACCTGATCTTGATTCCTTGGCCAAAACATCTCCAGAAAGGCATGGGAAAGGGCAGGAATGGCAAGGAAATCCTACTGTGGGAGAGGACCCAGCGCAGCCTCTCCTCTCAGGAGCCACCATCAGACCAGATACACACAGCATGCTGCTCAGGGAAGACACCAGCACAGACCAAAGCAGATTCAGCCTCTTCAGCAGGCCCAGTAGCAGAACTGGCCATGTTGGACAGACCTGGGGCAATCTCCCTGTGGCCGCTGGCTGGAGGCAGGGTGATGGGGTGGAATCTGAGAAAGGGCTGTCCCACTGTAGGGGTTCAGGGTCCCTCAGGCACTGAGGCCGTTAGTGGAAATGTGTGCTGTTGAGGCAGATGGGGTTATCCTCCAGAAGCACAGGCAGACGTTAGAGGACTGGATTATTTCCAGTTGTGACTTGCTCAGTACTGCAACATGCAAAGCTGCACAGAAATCTAGAGCTCATCATTCATGGACTGAAGGGGATCTTGTGGCCACTAGCCATTTAAGGAAGGAACATGACCTACATGCCTCGTATGCAATGTTAAGATCTGTTGGGGCAGAGCCTCCAGTAGGGAGAACAGGTGTGATTGCACATCGCTCTGGCCAGAGCTTGTCTAAAGCAGTCAGTGTTACTGGGAAAACACAGAGCAGGTCTTCAGAGGAGGACAAAGAGTTTAGCAAGAGGACCCAGTGGTGTCTGTGAACAGGTAAGCACTGGGAATGAAGTAATCTTACTGGACTCCCAGGGTAAAAGCTATCATAAAGCAGTAAACTATTCATGAATGGTTGGTTGGGAAAGTAGACGCTGGTCATTGGTTTCCAATGCTCAAATAAGATAGTATGATTTGTTAGGTGCCACACATGAAGGTTGAGCTGAGTTACCAAGGAAGATCTTCCTTGTCTGACTAGAGCCCAAAGAACATCTCTCCTCTTAGGCTGGGCAATAGTTTGGTCTCATTCAGCTGGGAATCCACTTTGGTGTGTTCTGCCTCAATCCAGGAACACCTGTGCGTTTTGGCACATCTCATGTAAGTCCACATTGTAGCAGAACAGACCAGGACCTCTTGCGATTGTCTGGGACGTGGGCCTGAGACTGTGGAGCTGGGTGCATTCAAGCATGGAAGTAGAGCTTCAGATGGGATGGGAATCATCCATGGTCCCTGCCTACCTTAGTGTGTTTCCCTGCTGGAGCCTGCTGGTTTTTTGGGAGAGCTGTTTGCAGTCTGTCCCAGAAGTGTCTGTCCTCAAAGCCTGTCTTCCATGGAGAGCCCATACTTGTGTTCTGCTCCTTTTTCCTGTGCTTGGGAGCCCTTCCTTCCCTGTAGCCCTGAGTGGTTCCTAGTTGCTGTGGAGGTGCTGGCTGCCGGGAGGCCTCCGCTCTTAGAGTGGTTGTCTCTCCCCAGTCAGCAGCTTTGCTTAACTTTTGTCTTGAGGCATGTTAGCAGTGATGCCCTGCTGATATGTGGAAGAGGTGCCTTGTACTTCTGTCCCTCTCCTAGAGCCCTGAGGCAGTGACTGATTGCAGTGATCTTGGCATCTCTGGCTGTTCCTAGGGCTTCTGTTGCAGTTGAGTTGCTTGTGACAAACACCATAGATCTGATGTAAGTTGGCTGCTTTCAGGGCTCACACTCCAACAGGGAGTCCTGCCCAGTTTATCTTCCCATTCAGGAGAAGCTGTGGCCTCCGGGTTTGCTCTTAGAAAGTGACCTTAAGCTGACTTAGTCCATCTACAGCGAAGGACATGATGGAGACCTCAGGAGGTGACCTGAGATGAGGGGCTGATGGTCAACTTACCTCCACCCTGCTGCCCCTCCCAGAGGGCCTAGGAGCTGCATGTGTTCCCTGGGACTTAGTCAGGGATAGGATACAGTTTCCTGTATTCTAAGTGTTCGTGACTTTCTTCTAGTGGCACCAGACACGATTAACAACCATGTGAAGACCTGTCGTGAGGAGCAGAAGAACCTGCACTTCTTTGCCCCAGAATACGGAGGTATGGTGTAGTTATTTGTTGGCCTTACTAATGCTTCCGAGCTGTTCTGTGTCTTGTTTTCAACTACAGACTCCCGAGAGATGTCACACTAACAGTTTTGAGTCATTTGTCTGCTTAAGTGCTTTGACTCTCCTGTCTTTTGATAGCAGGGGAGTGGGAGAAGGCTACAGGATTATTGTAGCCTGATGGAGAGGTGGTCTTGCTGGTTCTGCTGAATGCAGGGACTGATAACTGTTATTTCTGTCTTACAGAAGTTGCCAATGTCACTACTGCTGTGGACATCTACTCCTTTGGGATGTGTGCATTGGAGGTGAGTGCAGAGCGCATCGGCTGGGGTGCAGAGGGAACAAGATGGCTGTGGAGATGGTTAAGGATGGATTATCTTGGGAACAGAACCTTGACCCAAATGCACTTTGCCTTGGAGGGATCCTTGACAAGGCTTCCCCAGGTGCCTTACTGAGAAGTAAATATTCAGTAATGTGTAGCTCTTTCTGAAATGCAATAATGTGTAATTCATTATTCTGTGGGTCTTGGCCAGTTCTGAGGTCTGACCCACTGGCTGGTGGAAAGAGTCACTGCTACCAACTGTGCTTCATGTATCTGGAGAGCAAAACCCCCCTTCTGGGGAGGATCTGTTCCTCTTGGGGTGTCTGTCCCCACAGACACAGGTGTTGGTCGCAGTCAGGCACGAGTCTGATGTGCCTGACCTCAGCAGCTTAGTGGTTCCTCTGTCCCTGCTATCAGCAGGCTCAAGTCTAGGAAATGGGTGTTGTTGGCAGGAGTATTTTCTGGGAAGAATTGCCAGAATAAGACAATACAAAGAATTCTGAACTTCTGCTGTATGTCTCATAAGTGAAGCAGGAAGAAACACACAATTTTTAGTAAGCAAAACTTGAGTCAAATCTTAAGATGTTCTCTGGAATCTTCTTGCCAGCCTTCCCTAGCTGGGAATTTGTTGGCTGGGGCCAGTTCTAGATGACATTGTGTGCATGTTGTTCTGCCCACAGTACAGGGCTATTCATGCAGCTGGGGGGACAGTGTCAGATTTGGGCAGTGATCCAGTTACTGCTTCATTAGAGGATGGGAGTTATCAAGCAGAAGTACAGGCCAATGGATCATGAGGTTCAGAATGAAGCTACTGTCTTGAGGTGACACTGCCATAGTTTTCAGATTTCCCTGGCAATCTGTTAGGGTGCTGGAAATGAGCTATTGTAATGAGGCACTCATTCTCTTTCTGCCTCACAAACTGTGACCTTAAATAACACCAAACAACTTGGTTGTTGCAATCCTGTGCTCAGCAGTGGTCTCCTCCAGCTCTGCTCAGTGTGGTCTGATGCACTGTTCTGTGTTTGCAGATGGCGGTGCTGGAAATACAGGGTAACGGCGAGTCCTCTTACGTACCCCAGGAGGCCATCAACAGTGCCATCCAGCTGCTGGAGGACCCTCTGCAGAGGGTGAGCGGGGGGGGGGGGGTCAGCACCCTGCAGACACGTTGGCATTGCACATGGTCTCATACCGTTTTTGTCTTCCAGGAGTTCATTCAGAAGTGTCTAGAACAGGACCCTGGCAAGCGTCCTACTGCCCGGGAGCTCCTCTTCCACCAGGCGTTGTTTGAGGTGCCATCACTCAAGTTGCTCGCTGCACACTGTATCGTTGGGCACCAGCGTGAGTATGGGCCCCCAGGTGCTACACCTTGCCTTCGGCAAAGCTCCCCAAAGTTGTCAGTGCCGCTGGCACTCTGGAACCTTCATCTGCAGTGGCCTGCCTGCTTGAGGCAGCACAGAGATCAGCAGCCTCTGGGGGTTTTATTCATTTTCTTAGAACAACTGCAATTCCTTTCCAATCTAACTTTTTTTTTTTAATAGATATGATTCCTGAAAATGCTTTAGAAGAGATGACCAAGAACCTTGACATGAATGCAGTGTTGGCAGAGATTAACCATGCGGACAGGGAAGGAGTCAAGATGATGTGAGTTCCCATGGGGCACTGGGGTGGGCACCAGGGTGGGCACCAAGGGATGTGCCTGGGGCTCTGCCCTTCAAGTTGCCTGATCCTTAGCTTCTCTGAACTGTGGCTGTCTGTACCCCTCCTACCCACTGGCATGGCTGCTTAGGACATGGGCATTTGAGACTGTACCCAAGATACTTAAGTGCATGCCTCTATTAGATGAATTCTCACCTCAGTACTTTTTTTTTTTTTTCTTTTTCCCCAGCTTCTCTCAATCTCCAGCATTGGAGCTGGACAAGTTCCTGGAGGATGTAAGGTAAGAGGTTTATTTTTTTTAAAGGGCAACTTTAAGTATGTGTGAGACTGGAAAAATTTCAGAGACACATAACCTCAGTTACTACTCCTTCCTTGTAGGAACGGTATCTACCCACTGACAGCTTTTGGGATGCCACGGCCCCAGCAGCCCCAGCAGGTGGTGGTGAAATCCCCCATTGCTCCTCCATCAGTGAAGACCCCAACTCCAGAGCCTGCCGAGGTGGAGACCCGCAAGGTGAGCGATGGGGACTCTGTCCCCCCTCCCCAGCCAAGCTCTGCAGCCGCAGCCACTCACAGAGCCTCTCTGCTCCTCTTTCAGGTGGTGTTGATGCAGTGCAACATTGAGTCCGTGGAGGAGGGAGTGAAACACCATGTACGTTCCCATCCTCTGGCTGAGCATGTGCCAGGGTGCATGAGGGCAGCAGTGAGAGCATATGGCTCCAGTGGCCAATGTGCAGCTGGTACCTGCTGCTACCCTCTGCTGCCATCTCTGGGGCCCAGCCCCGTGCCCCTGCCCCACCTGGCCCGCAGGAAATGTTTCCAGTCTGCTCTCGGGTTTAGGCTTCCCCTGCGGGATGGTGCTGCTGGCTGTAGTTGTTATGAGGGGCTCTGGAGGGGAATGGTTCCTACCCTGATGGGGCTCTCTGGGGATGCTCCTGTCTCTGTGGCCACCGTGCAGTCCCTCACAAGAACTTCCATCCTTGCAGTTAACACTGCTGCTGAAACTGGAAGACAAGTTGAATCGACACTTGAGCTGTGACCTGCAGCCCAGTAAGTACCTTCCCTCCCATGCTGAGTTGAGCTGGGGCTGGCAGTGTGCTCAGACCTGGAACCTACACCCCTCCCTGTGTTGCAGATGACAACATCCAGGAGCTGGCAGCTGAACTGGTCCAGCTTGGCTTCATCAGTGAGGTAAGAGTCCTGGGACTCAGGTAGGGATATAGATCTGTGTTCCTTTCTCAAACTTAAGTGGTTTCTGCCTCATCACTCCTCCTCAAGCTGGGAAGGCAGGAGAAGTAAGAGGTGTCCCTGTGCCCTGGCAGGCTTCAGCCCAGCTCTGCCTTGCAGGGGCAGGGCCTGCCCCTCACTGCAGCTTGCTCTTCCCAGGCTGACCAGAGCAGACTTACCTGTTTACTTGAAGAGGCGTTCAGCAAGTTCTACTACACCCGGAACGGAGCCCTGACGGCAGTGACTGTGTCATCTTAGCCCTCCCGGCTCCCGGGCGGCCAGCGCAGCTTTGTGGCCTGTG
>BJBW01007153.1:2167-31497 GCA_004320125.1 Scolopax mira
AAGGTCAGGTTGGAGGGGGCTTGGAGCAACCTGGTCTGGGAGCACCTGGTGGGAGGTGTCCCTGCCCAGGGCAGGGTGTTGGAACTGATAATCTTTAAGATCTCTTCCAATTCTATCCATTCTATGAGTCTATGTTCAAGAGCATGGGATTTTCGTGAACGTCCTCGCGGAGAGCTGCCAGACAGAACAGCAGATCTGGACATCCCCCAGTAGATGGGCTGGAACAGCAGATGGGGTGGGAGGGTTCATTTGCTTCTACTCTTACACACTCCTTGTTTGGTAGCCGGGAGATGCGTGGAGTTGTGTGTATGTGCCATACACTGGCTGGGTGGGTTTGGGGCTGCAGTACCACAAGCCCCTGCAGACACAGCTTACTGCCCTGTCTCTAGTGTGGTCATTTCCTTCGGTGTGAAGTCAGTGTAATGTGTGCCCTGTGGGTCACACCAGACATGGAAAGGCATGAATTTCCACACTAAAAGCTGATTTTATCCCTCACTGGGTTGCTGCAGGCTGGTTTCTGGTCTGCAAGCCGTGTTTGAATCTTAACCTGATTTGAATCCTCTGCAAAATAATTTATATACCCAGACCCTGAGCTGGGCACGGCTCCTGCATTGCAAAAAAGTGTGATGATCTGAGCTTTCCCATGCTCAGAAATTGATGGATACTCTGCTCTTGCACTTAAAGTGTTGCGATGTCCTGAGAGGCAGAAGGGGAGGACTGGTTGTCAGTCTGAGCTTCTGACTGAGCAGGTCTTGTCTGAAGTGATCATCTTAACGAGCTTATCTAGAGATGAACCTTAGTTCTTTTAGTCAGAGAAGGTACTAAAAAGTTCTCTTTGCTCACCCTGCATAGTGATAAATATATTGTAAGAGTGGTGTGTCTGGTTGGTTTTGCCTGAATAATTCTTCCAATAGCTGAGTGGAACGAGATGAAAACTCGCCTGCCCTGTGGGTAGTTGCTTTTCACTGGAGCCATATGTTGAGTCTGCAGAGCCCCTTGGGAATCTGGCAGGATCGACGAACTAAGTTAAAAATTAAGAACTGACAGGTAGGTGAGAAAAGACTGCTCACAGCTACCTCGGGGCATTAGTGCTCCCATAACAACTTTCTTCTATGCAATTATTGTCCCCTGTTGCTTTTTTAATAGCATTTCTTTTTCTTTAAGTCAAAAACTAGCCTTCTTTTAACTTCCATTCTTCACTAAGAATAGTAAATCTGAGAAGTCTAGAGGAAGTCTTTTGGCCTGTTTTAAAAGTTTTATAAGTTTTAAGTAACATATATAAACTAGAAGTTTTATTGACCCATCGCAGAGAGGAAAGTATGTCAAGTGAAGCTGATGGAGCAATGGGGAGAGCTGCTGCTCTGCTGCCTGAAATACCACCAGGTTGTGTTGTTCCCCAGCCTTCCCAGCACCGGGCTGGGCTGTGCTGGGCTGTGTTGGGACTTTGGATTGCTGCTTAGTCCCTCTGGGGACTGGTGAGAGGTAGACTCTTAACTACATGGTATGGAGAAGAACGTTTGTTCTTCCTGAACACTTGAATCAAAGGCTTTATTCCAGTGGAAGCACATTGCAAAGGACGTTTAGATTCTTTGGGAAGCATTGACTCACTTGGATGCCACTGAGCTGGGCTCCGTGGCCAAGAAAAAATGGTCACAGTGGCAATAGGAGAGTTGAGAAGCTACAGAATCCCTCATGCAGTGCCCAGTGAGGGCTTGTGCTCCATGGGGATCCTGGACGCCTCCAAAATTGGCCATGACAAGGGACCACCTTCCCCAGCACCACCAGTAGCAGGGCTTTGGGGAAAGACCACAGGAATCCTTCCTTTGGTCTTTCAGCAGGTTGTAAACTTGCTGCCTGGTAACTTCTTAGGGGCTTCCAATGTTTGAGGAGGTGCAGTGAGTAACCATATCTTGCCTTTTCGTTTTATCACTCAGCATTGCAGAGTTCTTTCAAGTTCTCTGTGCTTATTTGTCATCTTTCCAGGGTGAAGAGTCCTAGTTTATTTAATTTCTCCTTCATAAAAAGCATTTTAAAAATCTTTGATATCCTGTTGCTTTGTATTGCTATATATTTTTTCATATTCTTGTTTGTTTAACTAGAGGTGACTAGAGCTGCACCAGTATTCCAGGTACTCCCCAAAATAAGGAGGGAATACTTGAGCCAGACATTGGCAAATAAGGCATTCCTTTAGACGTAATCCCTACTACTAATGTTTGAAGTGTCCAGACTTCAGGTGAATGGTTTCTCATGGCCTGGATTGAATGGCTCTAATGCTCAGATCCCTTCAGTATTCCACGTCTCTGGGCTGCTGAACACAGGGTTTGTAGAGTCTTGGTGTATCAGAAAATAGAATTAAGGTGCTTAAATCTGAACCTGAGATGACATGGACTCTTTAAGCCACTTGTGGAACTTCAGACCATGAACTTTATTAGGGTGAGGATTTATGGAGTTGTTAGGAGATGATGGTACCCCCCCACCCCAAGGATGTGTCTTACCTGTTGAAGCTGGTTGCCCTGTCTGTGGTGTCTGCAGACACTGGTTGCAGGTGAATCCTCCTCCTTCTCTCTGACCCTGTGTGTTGGGGAGATTTGTGGAGAATTTGGCAAGTCTTCCTTGGCTCCAGTCTCTGCTCTGCAGCTATTCCTCTCGCGCAGTGATCCTCGCAGCTCAGTCTCTTCCAGTCTTGCCAGTGAACTCCCTTGTTGATGGATGAAACCAGTAAGGATTTGATTTTCATTATTTTGGGTAGCAGTTGTATTCAATGTGTATGTTGGTATGATGCTCTGCAGATTTGTGTGTGCTGATGCTGCAGAGTATAAACAGAACAAACTGAAATGTAAAATGTACAACGCTTTACAGTGTAATTCTGTGGCATTGAAACAGGCTGTGTCTATGGTAGGAATTTAACAATTCCTTTCATAAGGATTTATTTTAATATACTATTTTTAAAAACCTGCTTTAATTGGCTGAACTGTTGGAAAGCTAGCAAGGCAATGCTTTCTCAGCCATTTTGGCATTTGATTGAATGGTAAAACAGGTAATTTAAGTTTTAATAGAAGTCTTATTTTTACAGAGCACTTGGAGAATTAAGTCATTCAGAAATACCAACTATTAATTCTTGCCCTGTGTGGCCAGTTAGAGAGGGGTGTAAACTGAGGGGTGAGTGTTTGAGTCACACGACTGAAGTCTGAAGGGATGGGGTCAGTATTGGTCCCTCCCTCCCCTTGGTGCTGGTACCAGTGTCTGTGCTCTCAGGCAAGTGGGTCACTTTGAGCCTGAATGATTTACAGCCTTGAGGTGCTCTTGTTCGGGTGCAGGTTGTCATCCTGAGCCCTGGGCCACCTCTTTTGCTCTATTTTGGTTGGGCAAGAGCCAGTCCCAGCTGGAGCTGCGGAAGGATTCGTGGTCAAGGATACAGAGATAAACACCCACTGGTCACAGGTTGTATCACAGAACAGCAGGGGGAGGAAGGGACCTCTGGAGATCACCCAGTCCAACCCCCTACCAGAGCAGAGTCATCCAGAGCAGGTTGGACAGGAATGTGTCCAGGGGGGTTTGAATGTCTCCAGAGAAGGAGACTCCATCACCTCTCTGGGCAGCCTCTTCCAGGGCTCTGCCACCCTCACAGCAAAGAAGTTTACCTTTACGTTGAGATGGAATTTCCCATGTTCCAGTTTGTCCCCGTTGCTCCTTGCACCACGGAGCAGAGTCTGGCCCCATCCTCTTGCCACCCACCCTTTAGCTATTGCTCAGCATCGATGAGCTCCCCTCTCAGTCTACTCTTCTCCAGCTGAACAGCCCCGGGTCCCTCAGCCTTTCTTCAGCACAGAGATGCTCCAGCCCCTCGTCATCTTTGTCACTGTTGTCCACTGGTGAATCTGGTCTTCACCTCCCAGTGCTACAGAGGCAGCAGGAAAACACAGTGGGGGAAGCACCTGTATGTTCAGAATTAATGCACCCGGGTGGGATGCCGTGTGCCTGCGCCGTGTGGAACCATCGGCAGGTAGAAGATTGTCGTATCAGGAGTGTCCACACTGCTCAAGGAAGAGTCCAAAACCTTGCTCAGCTTTACTGGCATTGACATAAAGGAGAGATTGTGAGAGGCAGGATATTGCGTAAATAAAAGCAGTTACTAAAATGGGATATTTTATACAAACCAGGAAGCCTGTTGAGAAGGGAGAGGTAAGAAGTGACTCAGGATTATCTCTGGGAAAGGCTGGCCTGGAAACAGGACTTGGGGATTGGTGCAGACTGGAAGATAACCAAAAAGGGAATCCAAAAATTAAAGCTGTTTTATTGTTTGTTGTTAAATATCTGTCTTCAAATAACTGCTAGATGAAACTAGAACTGCTAGTTCTGTAGCCTTTTGCCTTTAGCTGAGGCTGTTTGTTGTGGATAATGGGTACAGATGGATGGTGAGCCACGTCCAAGGCCGTTAGGGTCCCAAAGGGGCAGTGACCATCTCTTGCTGTGCCTGGAACATTAATCTGCAATCAAAGGCAGCAGAGGTGTCACGGGACACTGCGAGCTGGTCTCATTTCAAAGCTTTAAGCGGGGGCACTGGTGAGATCTCCTCAGGATGTGATTTGATCCGTGATACACAACTAGCTGGAGAATAAATCTCCCCACATTGCCACACTTGCTTTGGGGCAGCAGACCCTCTGCTTCTCACCAGCTTTTAATTCAGTTATTATGCTCTGAGGTGAGGTTCTAAAATACAAGGATTATGCTTTGAAACCCAACGCAGCTCCGTTATCGGTCTCCGTGTGGATGGCAGAGGACAAACCGGGCTGAAGGCTGATGATAAATGCCCCTGAGTTTCTGCCCTCAGTGTTGGTGGACGGACAGGCTCCGGGGAAGGAAAACACAAAAAAGTTGAGTGATGATGAAGACGATGAAGTCCTTTTTCAGATACGCTTGTCCATGGCATAGGATGAAGACCTTCCTGTGGGTATGGCAATCCAAATACAAAGAGCAGAGCTCTTGGATCCAGTTGTGAGAGATGGAACAGATGGGCCCTTGTGTGCAAACAGAGCGTGTTCTGCGTTCGCTGGCACAGCAGCTGACGTGTCTGTTGTAGGAGTGGAGCTTCAGTAATGCCAGACCCTGTAAAAGCCCTGGAAAAATCATATTTTCTTGAGAAAATTAATTAACTGCATGTTTTTTCTAATAGATGTAATCTGACAACTTGTGCTGCTACACGTGAAGGTTCTGCATCACTGATCCTTGGGATTTGTTCCTGTTTGCTCCTGTGAAGCTCCCGTGGTTCCCGTGTGCCCAGAGGGCAGTGGAACCCCAGTGCTCCTGCCCGAGGGGCTGCTTCTCTGACCCCTGTCCACCTTCTGGATGTGCTAAAGAGGTGAAGCAACTTTCTGGAGCTGTGGAATGGATAAATAAACACAAAACGATTTAGAGATCTTATCTTGGTGTGGAAAAAGGATGGATGCAGCCACTTCCAAAGGCTGGTGGGATGCCCCTGAGCAAGGCTGCCTGAGATAAAGCTGTGCCAGCTGGAGAGGGTGCATCATCTGCACCCTGGAAGAGAGGGGAGGAGAGTTTTAAGGGCTGCTGTCTGCAATAAACTGGCGTTGGAGAGGACAACATCTCTCTTAGGGGCAAGAGGAGGGTACAGGTTTGGATTTTGAGGAGAAATTCTTGTATTTCTGTCCTTAAAACCATCTGCATTGCACGTTGTGCAGTTTGATATTGGACCGTGCTCATGTGGCTTTCCAAAGAGCCGCTGGGACTGGTGTTCCCAGCAGGTCTTGAAGCCAGCAGAGGGGACTGGTCCTCTTCAGGTGTGCTAGCAGAGGGACAAATGCCCCAAGCAGCTCGTTACAGCTGAGCCTTCCTGAAGGGTACAAATCTGAATGATGCCCAGTTTTCTACACGACCTGTTTTCTTTCCACTAAGTGGAAAGGAAGTGGAACATCTGGGATGTGTTAGTGTCTGAAATCCTCTCTGGTTTTGGAGGTGAAGTGATAGGGCAGTGGGGGTTTTTTTGGCTGGGGTTTGATTTTTTTGTATGTTTGTTTCTTGGTTTTGGTTTTTTTTTTTTTTTTGTGGCTGTGGGTGCTTTGATTTTTTGCAGCCCCTGCAGAGAGGGAATAAGACAGTGGTGGTGCAGGGCAGGGAGGATTTGACTCTCAGTTGAGCATCTTGGAACCAAGGCAAACTCCTTGCTTAAAAAATCCCCAGGGACTCATAAAGATAAATGATGTAGCCAATTCTGTACAGAAGCAAATGTAGAAAACAAAATTTATAGTTAAAGACTGTAAAATCAGGCTTTCTGTATTTTCAAAAATCCTTAGTACCTGTTGTCCAAGTATGGCTGGGTAATTGTCCGTACTTGGCCAATTTTTGCTGAAAATTTTTGTCTGAAATTGCTGAATTTTTTGCTGATTTTTTTTTTCTTTTTTTTTTTTTTTTTGGTCTGGATCTGGCATAACTGAGAGCTTTCTGTCTCTACTCAGCCTGTGATGAGCAGCTTCCTTTGGCAAGAGGTCTCTGCGTTCCTCCCACTGCTTTCTCTTTATGGCTTAATTTCTTCGGCTTTGCCACAGTTTGATTTTATTTTACGGCTTGAAGCATGAGGTCCCCAAATCATTTACGTCTGTTAAGCAAACATCTATTTCTGGGATTGATGTTTTAATTTAATAAAACACTTTCTAATGGGGGTCAGCTGTGGCTGGGAATGTGTAATGAGGGTTTGGTGGAAGCCCTGCAAATGGCAGCGAGGGGGCTCCTTCCAAGCCCCTGCGATGGGGGATTTGTTGGATGGGCTTTGCAGGGCTCACACTCTTCACCCTGCTGCCTGCGTTGGACCAGATGCTCACCGTGGACTGAGCCCCCGTGGTTGCCCCTTCCTGTCATCTCAGGAACTGGATAGGACTGACATCTGTATGAAAAAAGGGCTATTGGAGGCTTTGCATCCAGTTGGACATGGTCCCAAATAGAAAGAGTAAAATAAATGGTAGGAGGAGGTGTTTCTAGGAGCTTGACCAAGGAATGTTCTGTTGTAACACACGTGGGATATTTTGCCCTAAAACATTTCATAGTATTTTGGTTCAGGTTACAGCAGATGCAGTATCCAGACATAGGTGTGTTGCTTTTGTACCTGCCCCTGGAGCCCCTGGATGGAGCTGTTGGCTGCTGGTTTGGCTCAGGAAAGCAGGGTCAGGGCAGAAAGTCGGCGATGCCTGAGATCACCCTCATCTCAGCTTGGGTTTATTGACCTGGTGCTCAGCATCAAACACTTTCTAATAATTTGAGTGTGTTAGAAAAGCCCCAGGACACAAGTTGCTGGTCCCAAGGCTATGTTCAGGTAGAGTGTGCAGAGGCCAGGACACGGGACTTTTGTGGAGGTTTGTGGCTGGTGGAGTTAATTGGGGTCTTGTTTATTTGTTGAAGCAGCACAGAGGGATTCCAGGCTGCTGGCTCCGCTCGTGGCCCTCAGAACACCAGGCAGAGCCATCTTGTATAAATTATATGTGACACATACATTAGTTTGTGTATTCTTTTGAGTAGGTCTGTTCACATCTTTGCTAATCTCTGCTAAATCAGTGTTTTGGGAAAGAAAAAAGAGGCATGACAAATCTCATAGTAATAGTTTTTTAATAAATTCTCCCTTGAGCCCTTCATTTCATTTTTCACTTTAACATGCTCTGTCCTATTGCCAGTCCCTTCTCTTTGGGTAACATTTTAGAGTGTACTTCCTGTGCCAGACTTTTCTAGATGCATTTGGGATGGAGCATTGAACATCTGATTAAATTTTGTGTTCTTTCCCCCTTACCCCCGTAAAGAAAATTCCGACTTTTTCTGAAAGATGGAATCAAATTTCTAATGTAAGTCAGCAAACTCCTCTTACCCCCCTTAGCCATCCTCCTGCCAGCTCTGACTGGGATATCTCCAGTGAGACATGCAACGTGAAACCAGTTTATTCTGATGGTACTGCATTTTTCTAGGTTATAAATTTCCCCATAATCTCTGATTTTATTCTGAGGCAGCCATCAGGAACCCAGTGGACAACTGAAGTTTTGTTGGCCTGTGTTAAATTTCAATTGGGTGGCTTTAATTGATGAGTTTTTCCATCTTCCTGAGCCCTCTAGAGTCACTGCAGTCACTTACGGGTGACACATCGTGCTGTGCTCCCCCTGTGTTTTCTGCTTTTCCTTGAGAGATGTGTCATGGGCTGATTTAGGCCACGTGTGTGACCCAGCGTGGCAGCTCCAATCAGCAACACCCCTGCAGCCTCCATTGACAGTGTCATGCTTTAATTTTTTTTTTATATATATATATAATATATCTATTTTTTTAATACTTTTCCTCTTTTTTCCAGTGATAGTTGGAATTGTGCTTTAGCACCAGCCTTTAACAGGCTTAGCGAACGGATGGGGTACCATCCTGCAGTATTAGTGAGCTGTCTGTGGAGGTGTTGGGGAGAAGAGAGAGGAGCAACATGATGGTAGGTGTCAAGTAGAAGACCTTTAGATCCTCTTAAGTCAAAGCTGAACTTGCCAACAAGTGTCTTGTCTTTTTTTTGATTGGTTTAACTGGTGTTAGTACGCCACGTTATGCAAAAGGCTCTGGATGTGCAGCGTTCCCGTCTATTGGCCACCCATGGGCACCTCTTCTTCTCGAAAAGCGTTGTTGATGGCTTCCAGTGAGAGTTGTGCCCCACATACAGCTGGAGCTTTGCACATTAATAATTTGTGAAGAGCTGTGGGAACCCTCCTGCTGTACCCAGGGTGTCCTGATTGCAAAGACTTGACGCTTTCCCGTGTTTGCCTTGTGTTCCTCTATTAAGGACATATGATTATTCTGTAGCAAGTAGCATTGCTGTGAGGAGAAATCTCTGCTCAATATCTCCAGCCTTAACCATTATCATGAGAAGAATGGATTTCTCCTCTTCGCTGTATTAAGGACATGTTGTGACTTTGTGGAATCACTGCAGGAGTAAATGATGTATGAAATGAGAAATCTCTGTTCGGTGTGTGCAGCCACAGCCAGTGCTCTGAAACATTCAGCTCAGATGCAGCCAGAAAAATCTCTGAAGTATCCAGCGTGGCTCCCGGTGCTTCCTTTGGTAAAACATGTTCCACTACCTCTGGCTTAAATTCTTTCCTGGTGAGCTCACAAGTCTTGAATGATCATTACGGATCGTGCCGAATGTGGAGAACATGCTGCCTGCACGTGAGGAGACTGTTTCCCTTCAAGCTTGTAGTCAAGGATGGATTCTCATTAGCTTGGGAGGAAGTTTCTCTTTCCTTCAGAGTCCTAACACTTATATATGAAAGCCCTTAAATAAAACTTCCTTTCGTAGATACCCGCCTTCCTCCAGGCAGCTGAGCTGGATGAGCCGAACCTGGCAGTGGTTATGTGGAGTTAATGCCCAAGTGAGTCTTGGAAAGTTTTGTAGTTTTTGTAGTTTCCTGATTTTTATTGCCACATGTAGATAAAGCCTAAGGCTGGGGTTAAATCTGTGTATTGACACACGGCTGGCCTTCCTCTGGCCCTGCTCCTCCTCCCTCAGCTCCCTCCAGGAGCATGTGCTTCCCTTGCAGCTTCAGGTGAGGAGCTGGTGACTCGCGGCTCCTGATGGTTTGGTGACCAGTGCCAACCCTTGCTGCCAAAGGGCTCACTCCAGCACCACCTCCAGTTAGAGTACTGGCCAGCCTCGGTCTACCAGTGCAGGAAGACCACGGAACCTTAATTAGACCAAGTTTCCATCACTGCTGCTTTGCAGATTATCTATCCACAGCATTTCTCTGTTGTCCAAAAGAGAATATGGGGCTTTGAAAACTGAAAGAAGTTCTGCAAATGGGGAGCTTGCAAGGTGTTCAGATCCCACCACTCGTTCCACGTGTATTTGGTGCCACAAGGCGGGAGGGAGCATGGGAAAGAAGATGGTTACTAAAACCTTAACTAAAACTAAACCAATGGGAGGGAGTTCAGTTGGGTGAAAAATGCAGAGAAGGTCTTGTGAAAACTTCACAGTTTTAAATGTCAGATTTAGGACGTTTCAGAGAAAAAACCTCCCACGTGCAGGAGCAACTGTAGGAAACACAAAAGGTTTCCACCAGAAAGAGGGTGCAAAATGTTTTAGTGGTTATTGCTGTGCTTTGGTGAATGGATCAGCTGAAGGTGTGGGCTTTTTACTGGTTGCTGGCAGCAGCAGTAGCCTACAGCTTCTTGTAAGGGGGGTTCATGGGGCTAAAAATATGTGACTACACATATTATCTAAACTACCCTTACCTCCCTTTCTGGAAAAAGAGATTCCGTAATGCAGCGTGAATCTCTGTAAGAACCTTGCAGATAATTCAGTTGGAGAACAATTTGGAATTGCTCACGAAGGACGTTTTTCTTCCTATCTTTAAGAACAAGGCAGAATGACTGAGCGCGAGCTCCCTTGGCTTCATACCAAGAAGCTGCATCACTGTTCCTGGGAGAGTGCCTGGAACTCACAAAAAATATATCATCTTTTTAGCCAAGGCAAGATGAGTTATCAATTCAACACAAACTGTATCTTTCCTCACTGTCATGAGAGCGTCCTTCTTCCTACCAGAGTGTTGGAGATGAAGCCTTTCTTCCCTTCAGACTTCCTGTGTGTCACATGGGTAATGTCAACCCTTGGGGTGCTTCGTGTCTGCCTCTCCTGCTCCTTTGGTTGGAGGTGGAGTGAGGGATTGCACCTTGGGGTGGCATTGTCCGCACTGTCTCCTGCTCTGGATGCCTTTCCAGCCCCCCAGCTGACATCGTGTCCCCTCTGCACCCTTCCAAATGTGGAGACCCCTCCAACCACAGTCTCCACATTTGATGTGGGTCTGGGACCAAGGAGTGCTAACTGCTGCTCCACCATAACCTATTAGAAAAATCCTCTAAATGGGTGTTCTTCTCCATCAAAGTGATAGGTACGGATAATATGGGGCCTCTTGCAGTCCTGCCAACACCTCACCCGCTGGTTTTGGCGGTGGTTTCTTCTTGGATTTGTCATGTGTGTGTGTAAAAACGATGGTGTTTTGTGCCATCAGCTCCTTAACTGTCACCTTTGGTAAGTTTCTGCCAGGAACAAATAAATTTCAGCTGGGGATTGGGGAGGGGGGAGAGGAGGAGGAAAAGTAATTTTGTTGTTGTTGTTATAGCATTGATGTGGGCCTTTTTGCTTTGCTGTGCGTTTCAGGCGTGCTTGATCAGCTCTAAGAGCTTCTCCAGTGATTGCAGAACAGGGCTGTTCACACCCGACCCGCAGCAAGGGCACCTGCCGCTTCCTTTAAGGTTGTTCTTATAAATTTTAAATCACAGAGCCATATGATTTTCTGTTGAGAAAATAGCTTTATCAAGAATTCATTTGGGGGCTTCCAGCAGGCTCTGAAAGCAGTTTAACGTAGATCCTCCCGCCAGCTGATCTCTTACGGAGCTGTGAGATTGGCTTTTATGCCTTAAAAACCTGGGAAGTGGGTCTGTCTGTACGTTCCTCCGGAGGTGGCTTCACTCTCTGTGCGGCACACGGTGCTCTTCATGTTTTTGTGCCACCATTTCATCCTTGACCTCCTCTCCTTTTGCCTGTTGAAAACAACTGATTTGCTTCTCCTCCAGCTGCCGTTTTCTGCGCTTGAACCTCTGCTCGGCTGCTGTTGAGTGAAACCCAATTTAAACCATCTTCAGTTGTCCTCTGTGTTTCTGGGGAGAGACGGCTCTTGCAGGGCTTTTACCAGCGCAGCAACCACCTGCAGCTGGCTCTTCAAAGAGCCTTTTCAAGAGTCCCGTGCCCATGCATTCTGATTTGTCCTCCTTGGTGTGCTCAGTGGCAGGGCTATTGCCGTGTGGAGCCTCCTCGTTGATGTTGGGTAGCATTTTAACATTTTATATTCCCCTCCCATTGTGATGAAGTTACGTCTGCAGATTTTTTTTTTTCAATGTTCTTTATTGCTGGCAGAAATAGCAGGTCAATAACTATCTCCCAGTTAGTTCGAAAGCCAACCACATCCTGGGCTGCGTCAAGAGAAGCATGGCCAGCCTGTCACAGGAGATGATTCTGCCCCTCTACTCTGTGCTCGTGAGACCCCAGCTGGAGCTCTGTGTCCAGCTCTGGAGTCCTCAACATAGAAAGGACATGGACCTGTTGGAACGGGTCCAGCGGAGGCCACGAGGATGATCAGAGAGATGGAACAGCTCTGCTGTGAAGACAGGCTGAGAGAGCTGGGGTTGTTTAGCCTGGAGAAGAGAAGGCTCTGGGGAGACCTCATAGCAGCCTTCAATAACAATAGCCTAGCAATATCTGAAGGGGCTACAGGGGAGCTGGGGAGGGACTCTTTGTCAGGAAGTGCAGTGACAGAACAAGGGGTAACAGTTAATTGGAAGAGGGGAGATTTAGATTAGACACCAGAAAAAAATTCTTTGCTGTGAGGGTGATGAGACACTGGAACAGGTTGCCCAGAGAAGCTGTGGCTGCCCCATCCCTGGAAGGGTTCAAGGCCAGGCTGGATGGGGCTTGGAGCAATAAGGTCTACTGGGAGGTGTCCCTGCCCAGGGCAGGGGGGTTGGAATTAGATGATCTTTAAGGTCCCTTCCAACTCTAACCATTCTATGATTCTGGCCTATCCCTCTTTTAAATTTCTGCTCAAATGTAGATTTTTTATGTAGCAGGCAATACAATGACTGAGCAGATGATGTGTGAATAGCTGGGGAAGTATCTGTCACACTCAGAGACCTGAGCATCAGTGGGGTGGTGGGCCCAGGGCTACCGTGCTGTTGGGGTGGCATTTCTGAGCCTGACTAGTGATTATATGCACATAATCATTAATAATATGCAAATTATCAGGGCATTTGAATTTGATGTCATTTTGGCAATTTGCAATTCATGAATGCCAGACTTCGGCAAAGTTTGCTACAAACACGCAAAGGCAGTAAAGCTAAATTTGTGTAGCCTGATTTTTTTTTTTTTTTGCAGAGTTCATATAAATCTAAGTTATTTATTTATTCATCCCGATGGGCTCTGATCCATTTGCCCCAAAAAGCAGTGGCACTGCACTTCCTTGTCCTTTAATGGAGACTCAGGAGAAGTCTTTTGGGTATCAAGTGGAGGGTTTGGCCATTAGGAGACATCCAGTGATTCCCACTTTGAGGAAGGCATGTTTTCTTTTTCCCTGGGACAGACCTGCAAAGTGCAGGTGCAGTGAGTGAGAGCGCCTGAGAAACTCTCTGTGAGGCTTCCACTTCACTTTTGGGGTTTGGTTTCCTTGTTACAGGTTAATGTTTATGAAAAAAAGATAAGTAGGTTTTTGGTTTAGACTTTTCATCACAGTCTAATGGTTTTAGATCCATCTTTTATAACAGAATTAATAGTCTGCTTTAAAAAATACAACCACAGAACTGAACTGTGGTAATATAGTGATGTTTCTAGAGAAATGTAATAAGCTCGTGGTCGGAGCGGTTGGGCCTGGAAACCCGCAGTGTGTGGTGGTGGGTGGGAGCCTTTCTGTCTGGGTTCTGAACCGAGAAGGGGACATGGCTCTCCTGAGTCCTGCAGAATGGTTCAGTGAAGCCCATTCTGTGCCACCGGCTGGGACCTCGCCATGGGGGCAGACTGGAGGATGAAGTCCTCATTAAATAACGCACAGAAGCAGCATTGCATGGTCTATAGCCGCACAAGCTTCCCAAATAAATTGGTCTTTTGTGAATGTAGCTCTCAGTGGCTTGTTTGTTGGTGTGTCTGTGCAGGATTGCTCCACTGAATAAACCCAGCTGCGTCTTGGGCTGTAATTGTAAATCCTGGAGACCAATGTATTTCTTTGCTTTTCTTTTCCATTTACCAACTGGTGAACGAATGCAGAACTGCACAAAGAGGGTTGGTTAATCATAGAATCATAGAATTGTTTGGGTTGGAAGGGACCTTTTAAGATTATCTAGTCCAATCATTAACCTAGGTCTGATAAAACCATCACTAAACCATGTCTCTAAGCACTAGGTCAACCCGGCGTTTGAAAACCAGCGATGCTGCCTCAACCACTGCCCTGGGCAGCCCATTCCAAGGCTTAATAATCTTTCAGGGTAAACGTTTTTTCCTAATATCCGATCTGAACCTCCTCTGGTGCAATTTGAGGCCATTTCCTCTTGTCCCATCACCTGTTCCTTAGGAGAAGAGGCCGACCTCCACCTCTCCACACCCTTCTTTCAGGGCTCCAAAGATAATTAGAGGCCTGGAGCATCTCTTTCATGAGGAGAGGCTGAGAGACTTGGGTCTTTTCAGTCTGGAGAAGAGAAGGCTGAGGGGGGATCTGATCAATGCTTATAAATTTAAAGGGTGGCTGTCAAGAGGATGGGGCCAATCTTTTTTCAGTGGCTCCTGGTGACAATACAAGAGGAAAAGGGCACAAACTGGAATGTAAGAAGTTTCACCTAAACACGAGGAGGAACTTCTTTCCTGTGAGGGTGGCAGAGCCCTGGCAGAGGCTGCTCAGAGAGGTGGTGGAGTCTCCTTCTCCGGAGACATTCAAAACCCACCTGGATTTGTTCCTGTGGGACCTGGTCTGTGTGGACCTGCTTAAGCAGGGGGTTGGCCTTGATGATCTCTGGGGGTGCTTTCCACCCCATGTGATTCTGTGATTTGGAGAGAGCAAGAAGGTCTCCCCTCAGCCTCCTTTTTTTCCAGGCTGAACACACCCGCTCCCCTAGTGTTTCCTCATAAGACTTCTTCTCCAGACCCCTCACCAGCTCTGTTGCCCTCCTCTGGACCCACTTCAGCCCCTCAATGTCTGTTTTGTGGTGAGGGGCCCAAAACGGGACACAGCACTCGAGGTGGGGCCTCACCAGTGCCCAGTACAGCACTGGCTGTGACACTGGTTAAGCAATATGTTCTCAGCAGGTGTGGTAGTTCCATGAGCCACAGTCCCCTGGGTGAATCTCAGTCCTCTGCCTGCGGCTGAACCCTGGCTGTCTTTATAGTAAATGCCCAAGACGTTTTGGGGCATTTAGGAATTGGTTTTGCCTGTATTTTCATGAGGGAAATCTGCTTATCGCCCATGTCTGTGGAGTGCAGCTTCTGAGCTGTCTCTCTTCCCTGTTGGGCAGGAGAGGAGGCAGCAAGTGGTTCCTGTCAGCCTGGCAGCTTTTCACATTCAGCTTTTGGTTCCGGTCGGTGCATTGGGACAGACAGGCCGAGTGGCTGCCGAAAGGCTTAATCTCTTCGTATTAACTTGTGTAGTAACTTTTCCCAAGAGCTTACACAGCTCCCTCTACCCTTTTCGCGCTTAATGGCCTCACATCTTTATCCTGTAAAGGAAGGGAGGATTTTTCAACCCGCAAGAGAAGATGTGCTGAGTGATCGTTATCGTGTTAAATCTGTACGCTTAGATCCCTGGCTTGCCAGACAAATGCTCTTTTCGATATTTCAGCCATGAGCATGTTTTCCCTGGCTCCTCTGTACCCTATGAACCCTCTGAGCTTTCCTCTTCTGGCCACCTCCTCCCGGAGAGGTCCCCAACCAGGGGTATGGCCACCAGCCACAGTGGGAAGGGGACCCTGTATAAGAGGAGCATCGTGATGGGGACATGTGAACTCCTCTGGGGCTGAATTTGGGGTAAAGCTTTGGAATAAGGAACAGCGTTAACACTTATGTGTGGTTTGAGGCTTGGGGAGCAAAAGTCATGTATGGAGCAAGGGTTGTGTGTCGCTGGTTTTCCAGATGGGGCTGTAGCTGTGTTGAATTGTTGGACCTGTGATTTAAATTCTGGGCTGCCTAATGTTCAGAAATGCTAGCTAATGGCTTGTGTGTGGCACAGACCGAGGGCATGCTGGGTGCCCAGGGTGGGTTTTGGACTGGGTGTACCCGCAGAGCCCATCTCAGTGGCATTAGGCTCCACTGCCCCAGAGGACCAGAGTCCATGATGTGCTTGCTGTGGGTCCATGGGGAGCGGTGCCGGGGTGCTGGCACATCACCTCCTGATTTGTTGTGCTCTCGTTAATGCTAATGACATGCTGTTTACATTAACATAATTACATTAACATAAACAAAATATTTATATTAAAGTCATTGCAAGAGAAAAATTGCTTTCACCTCCTTACCCCGTCTGGCATCTCTGTATTGCCCAGTCTGTTTTCATAACATACCTTTTAATCTTCACTTAAATTCCTATTAAAAAAACTCAGAGATCTCAAAAGTGGAGCTGATAAGTAGTAAGATAGCTCATGGCAGAGCATGAATGGTGTTGGGTTTTCAGATACACTGTCCAAAGCAAATGCTCCTGAATCCTGCTTTCTGCATGAGGAGGAGATTTTCAAGGGCATGGCATTAGATGACATCAAGAGGAATCAAAGGCTCTGTTTTCAAAAGATTCAGTGTGGACCAAAGGCCAAATTTTATCAGAAATCAGTAAAACTTAGTCTTTTACAGAAGTTTGGCTTAGGCAGTTGCATGGGCTTAAATGAATTCCATCCGTAGAGCTGCTCAGCAGTGTGTTAAGATGAAAAGATACATAAGTTTCTGCAGGATTGCAATTCTAGAGACCCTTGGAAAAATCAAAGCTTTTAACTTTCATATATGCCTTTGGAAATCTCTTCTTTAATCTTAAGACACTGCTCAAAGAGCCCAGCTTTAGGTATCCAGCACTAAAAATCTTGCCCCCCCTGCCTGAGGCACACTTTTTTTTTTTCTCCTCCCAGAAAGCAGGGGCGTTTTTCTGTCCCAGGACCAAAGGCTATAGTAATTATAATAACAATAGTTTCAGATATTTTTTTTTCTATTGGTCTTTTCTACCACAGGAGGATCTTAATGCATTTTCTAAAACGGTTGCTCTGAGGCAGAAGGTTGTATGTCAAGTTTCACCCTGGAGCAAATTCCCTATTTTCAACCTGAAGATACAGGTTTTAGTGGAGATGCTGACAGCCCTCTAAGGACACTGCTCCCGCAGGAGCGAGGGGGTAACACATGATGGGCTGGCCCTTCTGTGATGTTCATCTGTGTGAGAGAAAAAGGAGGTTTGATAAGTCCAACTACACTCCTTCTGAGTTGTTAGGCCTCTCTGTGTCTGGAAGATGAATGTCAGGAAGTACCCAAGGCAGCCCATATCCTTTAGGCTCTCACCCTGAATTATTTAAGCATATTCATACCTGCTTTTGCACCGTGTTGTATCTGCGTTGGTGTGACAGAGATACTGTGGTTTATACAGAGCTCTGAAGCAAAAAAACCAATTTTCAAGCAGGAGTCACTGAAGATAGTGCCTTTCTTTTGTCCGCCTTATCCTTGATATCTTGTTAAAGTCCCTGTGTTTTCCACTTGTTGTCCTTCCTGTTAAATTATTACTTGTTCTTTCATTTGACCCCGTTACAATTGGAGGGTTTTGCTTGCTTGTTTGCTTCTGCTGCTGGTAATCCTGGCTCTTGTCTATGTGTTACAGGTTAAGCAACTGCTTAATGGCTTTTGTACAAGGCATCTGCATTCCCTTGAACATAGAGGTGGGATTTTAGGGTCTTTTTTCCCTTTTTTCCTCTTTCTCTTATATTCTTTTTTATATTTCTTCTATTTCCTTTTTCCTTTTTCTTTTTTCCTTTTTTCCTTTTTGTTTTTTCCTTTTTCTTTTTTCCTTTTTCTTTTTTTTCCTTTTTCTTTTTTTTCCCTTTTCTTTTTTTTCCTTTTTCTTTTTTCCTTTTTTTCTCTTTATTTTTCTTTTTCCTTTTTCTTTTTCAAGTTGAAGTCCAGGGAAGGATGCTGTGTTGCATGAAATCGAAATACTCATGCTTTTAAAAAAATAGGCACCGCTAAGTATATGTAAGTAGTTGCTGGAGCAGTGCTTCTGGCTCTGGTCCTGTTGAGGATCGCTGGGCACTGACTCCCATGTCCCCAGGGAAGTTCGCTGGGGGTATGGGATCCATCAGGACTAGTGGGAGAAGAGCTCAGGGTGTCAGAAAATGCAGGTTTAGTTCAGTTGGAGAGGAAAAGCAGGGGGAGAGGATTGAGGGTGACCCAGGACTTTAGTGTGGTCTAGGCAAGGGGCTCTTGTAGCCTAGGTGAAAGCCTTGCCTGCTTTTAGACTACTAACTTGACAGATTTTACTAGTGCCTCAGAGACTGACAGATTCTTCTGGGTTTTCTCTCCTCCCCTCTCCCTTTGTCCTCCGACCAGGAGCAGAGGCCAGTGCCGGTGCCGTGAAACACTTCCCCACGAGTGAGCACTTTGCCTGTGCATGTACCAGCCCACCCATCCTGTGCTTTGCTCCCAAGCCATGAATTATACAGCTCTTGTCTTTAAAGTGTCTCTTCCACCCTAAAAAGAGCTCCTGGGACAGGACTCGTCAGGACTGAGGTTTCCGGGAGCATCAGTGCAGTACCTTCCCTCAGACTTAAATTCACTTTAAAAATCCATTACAGTTTCTATTATCAAGGGCACTATTAAACCCTTCTAGCATTCATCGCTTTTGTATATACGTTAAGTGGATGATCTATTTCCAGGACAGAAGATACTATGACACCATATATCACAAAGCTGCAGGTATTTCCATGCCAGCAGTTAAATATTTAGCTTGATTTGCAAGGATGCCAAACATACACAGTGTCCTTCAATGCCAGACATTGACATGTGTCCAGGTAAATTTGGGCTGAGTATTAAGCAAAGCTGGGATGGATTATGTCCTCCCATGAGAAAATTCGGTCCTTACTGAAAGGAGTGGGTGCCTTTTTCCAGGTACAAATGGCAGCAGGTCCCGCACCCATGGGAATGTATTTTAGCCAGGCATCAGGCTTCCTTTCCTGCCTGTACAGATCTGCCCTGCTATTTATTTGTTTCATTGGCCAATAGAAGTATTAGACTGGGATCCACTTAAGCACATCTTTATTTTTAAATTTATTGATAGCCACAAGTTAATAGACTGTTGACACACTCAGGGAAAAGCAAGTGAGGCTACCAAAACCACTCGCTGCCTCTTGACCTCTACTTAACTACAGTTGGGAGCATTTCCAGTTGTTTTCCCAAACCCAAATGTTTTTTAGAAAGCCAAGGGTGTGTCACGAAGCTTTGTCATGAGCTCATTACACATCAGCAGCAGGATTAATTCCCTCCTCCCAGTGCAGGGTGTGATGGGCTTTGTGCATGAGAGCTGTTGGGTTTCTATCAGCTGAAGGCATTTTACCGACATGCCGTTTAGGGTGAAGGTAGTGTGAGTTAAGGTATTTGCGTACCACCGGGCTTGGGGGATACCATGGGGAGAAAAGGAGGGGTTACACTAGCACTTAGTGCCTCAAATCTTGATTTGTGAGATCTGCCTTGGAGTCCCTGCAGTACCGGAGCCTGGGACACGTCACTCGGTGCATGGTGCATCGGGGAGGTGCTGGGTGAGCAGCAGCTGAAATAGCACTGGTGCCCTGCCTGTGCCATTGCAATGAAACCAGTTCTCCATCCTGATGAGGACAATGCTGTGCCGGCAGAAGATCCCTGCCCTTAGTCATCACCAGGGTGGTAAATGCATCCACAGCAGCGAGCTACTGGAGCAGCACAGATGGTGTCCAGGGCATCTCCTTTTGTGTCCCCGAGGTCCCCACTGTACCAGGAGTAAAGATGGCTTCAAACTGAGAGAGGGGAGATTGAGATAAGATCTGGGGAAGAAATTCTTTGATGTGGGGGTGATGAGAGCCTGGCCCAGGTTGCCCAGAGCAGCTGTGGCTGCCCCATCCCTGGAGGGGTTCAAGGCCAGGTTGGATGGAGCTTGGAGCAACCTGGTGTGGTGGGAGGTGTCCCTGCCCAGGGCAGGGGGGTGTTACTGGGTGGTCTTTAAGGTCCCTTCCAACCCAAACCATTCTATGATTCTATGATTATCACTAGTATAGTTTGCTGCTGGACAAATTGAGGTTCTGCCTCTTTCCACATGCCCGCTGTGACCTCAGGCAAGTAACTTGGCTCAGACCCCCATGGATCATTTATATTTCCAAATATGATTTAACATGCAATGAAATTGGAGTCTAAATACCCTTAAACATCTGACTATAGGTGCTTGTCTGGGAAGTCTCTCAGGGTATGCAAATTGTGTGTGAGATGCCTAAAATAGAGCTCTCATTTGGCCAGAGGATGGAAGACTTTTTTTTTTTTTTTAAATCTTTCTATATCGCAGTTGGAAGCAACCAGTCTGTAAAAGAAATGGTTAGTAAGAAGGAGAGACATTAGATAATTTATTTTTTGTCAGCCCCTAGAGCCCCCCGCCAGGTCAGTAGGGAGGAAAATCTGTTGCTTGGAGGCCTTGGGCTGCTGCAGTTCGCTCTGGCACGCGCGGGCACCGTGTGCCACTGTGAGATGGGCTGGAAAGGAGTTGAGAGCTCCCGAGATGATGAATTTGCTGCCCTACACAGGGTTGGGAAGGGGCGGCTGGTGCCGTGAGAGGGGCTGGGGTGTCGGGAGGTTGGGATGTGCTCCAGTGGCCCAATGGGGCCATGGCGCCGGAGAGAGCCAAGCGGTGAGGAACGCTGGATCCGCCCCGGCGCCCAGGCCTTCCCGCTGCTTTCATCTCCCCGCATGCTTCACCTTCCTTATCTTAATCATGTCCTGCTGCCTCTGAAAAGCAGTTCTCTGATATTGCTGGTATTTTATTTAGGATTTGGGCTAGCATTCCGCCAGCTAGATCTATTTTGTGGTTTGATTTTTCAAGGGGTGCACAGATATGTTGAGATGTTAGAAAACCAGCAGTTTTTCCAGGGTGTCCTACATTGAGAGGACTAACTTTTCTTTTAATGCTGGGGAAAATCACAGCATTTGAATTTGTGAAAATATTTACTTTATAGCTAGCCAGGCTCTGTGGATTGAGTGTTTTCGAGCCTTGCCAGGCGCAGGGACAAGGAGGAGCAAGGCCCAGGTTGGCCAACAGGATTATTTCATACCATGAAAGTCACATTCAATATCAATTAGAAAAGTTTGCTGCGTAGCTCTCTCTCCCTTGATGGTGGTGGGTCCAGAGAACTCCTTGCCCCGGTGCTGGAGCCCTGAGGCCTTCCCTTCCTCCTGAGGCCATTGCGCTGGCAGTGTCCGCCATTTGCTGTCCCTGCTGGGAGGGCACAGCTTCCTGCTGACAGAATGGGCTGAGTGTAATTCTTGCATATCTTATACCAGTACCGGGATTAATACTTGTTCTTTAGTATTATTGTTGATTATTTAGTCCTAGTCTATTAAATCTATTTATATTTCAACCCTTGTGTTTCTTTGTGTTCCCTGATTCCCCTTTTGGGGTGGGGAGGGGTCATCAGGTGATAATTGTCTAAATGAGAATAGATTGTTATGGGTTTTCTCAAACCATAACACAGGGGAAAAAAATCACCCTATGAAATTGCTAATTTTAATTTTGATTCCATTGAAGTATCATTTAATTGTATGCTTTTTAAACCAAAGGCTGTTCTTCCTTTGACATTACCTGCATTGTATTTATATTTGCATTGGAGGTTCTGAAAGGTTCATGACTCGAGAAGTCTGCAATTAAATTTATTGTTGAGCTAACATAAAGGTAGGAAAAATTCCAGTGTGCTGTGGAAGGCACACGCTGGGAGAGCTCTTATCAGCCTGCCCCCAGCCATCGAGCATGAGCCCTGTGTGTTTGCCTGCTCCTTTCCCATGAAAAGGTTTGGAATCCAAAACTAAATGCAAAGAGGGATTAATAGCACTGATCTTCCCTTTTCCTGCCTTTAATTAATATAATTAATTGTTATGGACCTGGTGCTGCTGTTTCTCTGCCGTCAGTCCAGCGTTGCAGGGGATGGCAGCAGCGAAGCGGTGGTGATGCTGCTCTGTGACACCCGGCAACTCATCTTCCTGCAGCTGAATGGCTGCCACCTCAGGATTGAAGAACATTTTTTATTTTGCAGTGTCTTAACACTTGAGAATGTTTTATAGCCAAGCCCAAGTCTGATGCTCGGAAAGATGGAAGAAATCTGTGGTTCCTCCACTTGTCTCTCTCTGTTGCTCGCTCCTCCATCTGCTGCCTTCAACACTTTACTCATCCTCCCTGTGTGTTCCATTTCCATCAGTGCTTTCTCCAGCCGTTGGGGAACTGAAAATGTGTCTTCGGTTTGACTTTTTGGGCTGTGATTGGTGCCACCTGGGAGTACAGCTGGGAGTAAGTTGAGTCCCCATTACAGTGATCTGCTGGGCTGACAGACCGGGGAGCGGTGACACCAGGGTAACCTGGATGTTTCCATGGGTGCTTGTGGTCAGACAGTCACAGCTCCTAAAGCTTTGGCTTTTGAGGCTTAGATTCTTACCAGAAATTCCAAAATTCTGAAAATGGAAATTTTGAAATTCTTACTGAGAAAATTCTTACCAGACTTGCCCTGGATTGTCTTTAGTTAATTTATGTATATATATGCCTGTGGGCTATTTTTTAGGTGTGGGCGGACTTCCTGAGTCTCCAATCTGAAAGTGATTTAACCCACTTCTCTGTATTTCTGTAGCAATAATACAATGCAGAAATGACTAGAAAAAGGTCATAGATTCCTTGCCTCTAACCTTGTTGATGGTGCAGGGGGGGATTCTTGCTCTGCTTTCGCTCAAATGATTTTGGATTAAAAATAACCTCACCCCACTGTGGTGCGAGACTTCTTAGGCCGCTCAGGACTTTGTGAGGTTGAATGAAACCTGTTGGGTGGGATTTGGGAAGGGTGTGTTCCCGAGCTCCATGCAGCCCTGGGAAGGGAAGGGGTGATCAGCCTGTCCCCCCTCTCCGACAGCAGACACCTCTGATACATTAGATACTGCTGTGGTTCCATCGCCGCATGCTAACACAAACTCATCTGTTTTCATTTACTGTCCTACTGCTGCCTTTTCCTTTCCTTTTCTCCTTACATTAACGTTTAGGTTAGTTGGCATAAGTAGTTTAGCAGATCTGTAGGGCCAAGCCTGGGCATGGCCTGGTGGAGGGACATGGGGGTGCAGTGGGGGTGTTTGTGGTGGCAGAGCTTAGGGACTGGCAGCACATCATATAATCATCATCATAGAATCATAGAATGGTTTGAATTGGAAGGGGCCAAATTCTTGGGGCCTCAGTAGGTGATGACCAACCTCCGAACACTTAGAAACAAAGAAGGGTTTGGATTGGAGGGAATTTAAAGATCATCCAGTGCCACCCCCTGCCCTGGGCAGGGACACCTCCCACCACACCAGGTTGCTCAAAGCCCCCTCCAACCTGGCCTTGAACCCCTCCAGGGATGGGGCAGCCACAGCTTCTCTGGGCAACTGGGCCAAGCTCTCACCACCCTCACACCAAAGAAGTTCTTCCTGAGATCTCATCTTTCAATGTAAAACCATTCCCCCTCATCCCATTGCTCCCCTCCCTGATCAAGAGTCCCTCCCCATCTCTCCTGTAGGCCATTGTGTGAAGCTGTTGCTGCTGATGGAACTTTGAGACTGTTTTAATCTTGTGGTCCTGATCCTCTGTGATCCCTAAAGAGCTTTGGGCTCTTCCAGGAACCTGGTACCAGCTCCGCTGGCTGCATCGAAATAACAGATTTTCTACCCAACCCCGGGTGTGGTGTCAGTAGGGATTTATTTCCCTACGGTTGGGAAAATTGGAAGCGTGTGGTGTTACCTCAGCCTGGCTTCACGGAGCAGATGGCTTGAGAGAGTGCTGTGCTGGAAAGAGGGTAAAATTACTTTTACGAAGCTATTGGTGAGAGTCTGGGCCTTGAGGTATTTGGCAGCTGATGCCAACGTATGGATTTTGTTTAAATTTAACATACTAGTGAATCATGTGAATGAAAACATGACGTGCTTATTTGAGACAGGGGAGCAGTGACTGCATCACACTGAATGTGGGGTCGAACCTGAGAAGAAAAGTTACTGAAGTTTTCCTGACCATTAATTGGCATTACCTGAAAACTTTTACCAGGCTCTCAGAATTTCATGCTACTAATAATAGGAAATTGGACTTAGTACTTGATTACTAAGTCTGGGGTATCATAAGATCAGGCCTGGTGTATGTGTAATTATTTGCAGCTGTTTATTATTTCTTTTGACTATTGCATAGACTAATGCAGAATTCGCAAAGGTGGTTTTAATAAATGCCAGAAATATGCACAGCAGGGTTTGGTTTGGTTTGGTTTGGTTTTAGCATAAAGAGCAAGTTGCTTTCTGCAGATGATTACAGGCATGTAACATATGGGGAATTAACATATGGGCCTGCAGTTGCCCTGTGTTATTTTAAAGTTCATATGTGAAGCATTTCTCGTGCTGCTTTGTGGACAGTCATTCCTGTGCAGTCTGCTCTTTGGCACTGACACCGAGGGTCCTGTGGGGCCACCACGTCCCCATCTCCACTGCCACAGCCCACACACAGCCCTGTGCTGGAGAAATATTTCTGATTTCATTGTTTTATGATCACCTTGTAAGGTAAGAGGTGGATGATGCTTGGAAATACTGGATTTTATAGGCAGTAAGGTTGAAGAATAGGAGAAAATTGTGATTACAAACAGAAAGTCCAGTCAAAGGGTCAGCTTATCCTGGGAAGTGATGTGAGCTTCTCTGCCGGTGACACCAAGGAACAGGGACGTGTTGCTGCTCAGACACTAATCAAAGCTTCCTGCTGGTTGGTGGTGATGCACTTGCCTTCCCTTCCCCTCCCTCGGCGTGTAGCCCAGGAGCAGTCAGCAGATGGGATTGTCTCTCTCGAAGGAGACGCAGCTCTTTCTCCCCAGCCTAGAGAGGGGAGGGATGTTCATTTTATAAAACGCAGGCAAGTGTTTAAAAATAAGTTGGGGGAGAGGCAGCAGATAGAAGCAGATTTGGTAAAATTCTGCTTAGTCCCTGAATTCTAACCAGTGCAACCATCAAATCCCATAGAATTTACTAGTCTCGAATACAGTGTAGTTTGTGGTTACCATCCTTTTTTGTTGGGTGGTAGCACACGGAGCCCTCAGTCCAGGGTCAGATCCAAGGTGATAAATTTGTCCTGATAAACATAGTTTTCCTGGATGCAGTCACCTTAAATATATTGTGTTTATTGTTGTTGTCACTAGCTGCTTGTACCCAGGTAGTGTTTAGGAAACCCAGTCATGTATCAAGATCTCATTGAGTTAGGCACGGTACAAATAAACAATAAAATGACACACTGCTGCACAAACCATACAGTTAATGACTTAACTAATTACTCTAATTAATCTGTGCAAAAAATGGAGATTTTTTTTGCCCTGAGACCTTTTGAAAAATTAGTAAGCGTATATTATCCTTTTTTCTGTCAGATACTCTCATCCTGAGGTTTTTACTTCTATTCTCGGTTACATGGGAGCATGGATTTAAAGTATGACAAGCGACAAACTGTTTGCCCTGAAGGACGTGGTACTGCCCTTCTAAATGTATCCTCTCAGGAACCTGACCTTTTAACAAGGATTTTTTCTTTTTTCGCTTTTTTTTTTTTTTTTTTTTAGCAAGATATGTTCTAGTAGATCAAGCTACACGTCCCTTTCTTTCCAGTTCCATAATTATACCCAGTTTGGAGCTGAAACCTTGAGCAACACAAATTGGAGAGGGACTCTTTATCAGGGAGTGTAGCTATAGGAAGACGGGGAGGATGGTTTTAAGTTGAAAGAACGGAGATTTAGGTGAGATCTGGGGAAGAAATTCTTTGGTGTGAGGGTGGTGAGAGCCTGGNNGTGGGAGGTGTCCCTGCCCAGGGCAGGGGGTGTCACTGGATGGGCTTTGAGGTCCCTTCCAACCCAAACCATTCTATGATTCCATGAAATACTTTTATTATTTTTTGGACTGTATTTTTGTGTGTCTTAGCCTCTCCTTCCCTTTCCCCCCACCCAGCACATGGGAAGAAGTCTGGTTGAAACTGCTCCTTATTTTCCTGGGAACCAGAATTAGGTTGGTACGTTCCAGAAGGGGTAATGGGTACAAATAGTAATGGGGGTGATGTGTCACAGAGAAAGCTTCCCCTGCGTGGGAAATGAGATGCAGTGAGTATTCAGCTCCAAATGGCAGTGACCCTCAGCAAATTGGTCAGTCTTAGATAAAAAGGAATCTGTCTTGAGGCTTAACGGAAATAAGGTGAAGGACTCCTGTGAAGTCAGACTGCTCCGAAGCCATTAGTGACTTGGGTTCAGCAGTTCAGAGAGATGTTTTAATCCGTAGAAATGGTAAGGAGACATTGGATATGCCAATATTGCGGTGCCTTCAGGTGCTGTCATGCAGGTTGCAATCCGCCTGCCCTTCCACTCAGGGATCTCGACTTTGGTTTTGTGAGGCATATAACTTGCTTTTACTCATGCAAATTAATCTAATGGCTTTGCTTTTAAGTTCACGGGGAGTCCAGCGAGACAGCAGCAGCACATCAGGATTGTGGGTTACTTCTGTGCTTCCTCCAGGGAAAGCTCTTGCAGAATTAGGAAGTTAAATTTCAGATTTCAGAGTGCTGCAGTCTTTGCTTCAAGCCCAAGTGCACACCTGAATTGTGGATTGGTGCCAAAGCAGCACCAGCCTCTGAACGTGTTCAGCATGGTAGCTGGAGATGGGAGTTTCTGACGGTAACGTGTTTCCATCAATAATTTGGAAACTGGTAAGGGTGTATCAGAGGAACACAGAGAATACAGAGCAGAGCAGCCTGATGTTATGCTCAGTGTGTTTACATCGAATAAAAGGGCTTTGGTACCCAGGGTTGGCTGCTGGTAAACTCACCTGGCAGGTTCAAGGGAGGAGAATCAGTTTTGAGGAAGAGGGATGACTGTTGTCAGACATTAGTGGCTTTAATAGCAATGAATATTCCTTGCTGTAATAGAAAAAAAGGTCCTTCAGGATGTTGGTGTCATAGGAAGGTGTTTCTGAGGACCTTGAACACACGTAGGCGTGAGATGCCTGAGAGGAGGGATGGATCGTGGTACAGTAAGTGTAGGAGAAGGGGAAGGAAGGGCTGGATGATTCACAGGTAGGGTCTGTGGATGGAGCTCCGGGGCTGTGGTCCCTGTGGTCACAGGGGGCACCGAGTGTGGGGGGTTGTGGCAGTGGTGCTGGATGCTCACAGTGGAAGCAGAGGTGTGAACTCCGGCTGTGATGGAAAGCTCGACACTGGGAAGGCACCACTGAAGAGCAAGTGCTGAAAATACTCTCATCTTCCACATTCCCCTTCGAGACTTGTATTGTAAACTAAAAATTTAAACCCAAAAGGTGAGTTGGGAGAGTGGCTCCCTGCCCCCCCCCGCCCTCTCTCCCTCCCTGCTCAACATTTCTTATTCTCTTTGAATTGCAGACCTGAGTTGCTCTCAGGTTTTGTCAAAAGGTGGTATATCCTTAATAAGTAAACACAGAGAAATGAATGTAATGCCTTATTTTTTTTCTTTTTTTTTTTTTTCTATTGACCTTCACCTGAAGTGGGAGCCGTGTTTTGCTCATAATTAAATAATTTTCCCAAGGGGAAGGCAGTCTCTGCAAAAATCGGGGTGCGTGGGAGGCTTTGTCAGGGCAAGTAGGGGGAGAAAAAGTGGCAAAACCTGGGAGGATCTTTGGGACGGAGTCAGGAAAAAGAAGAGATCCCCTTCAGCCCTCGTGAGCATCAGGGGAGAGCGTGACCCTGTCCTGCTCGGGAAGATATCCCTAGTTGAGGTCCTCAGAGCCCTTTATCTACCCTGAGCTCCCAGTAAAGTCTGGTTTTCATTCTCTGCATTGGATTTGTAATTGTTTGAGGGACTGTAAAGTAATAATCCTCCTTTTCTGAGAAAGGGCATCTTTTTAGGGCACCTTTTCGATGGCACATCCAGGCCCTGCTTGAGCAGTGAGGAGATGCGGCTCAGGATTAGGCAGCTCGGTGTCCATCACACAGCGTTTTCCATTGGGAATCCAGTTCCCTGGTAACCCTGACCTGGGAAGGCAAGGAGCTGCTGAATGAGGTTGGTGACTCTGGGTATCGTACAACAACCGATTTTTCCCTTAAGTCCTTTAATCTGCTTAAGGGTGAAGAGGGCAGCTCTGCGAGGCGGGTGTTAATTGCCTTTCTCCTTGGATAGGTGGGAGAGCCAGAGGAAGATAGAGCATACAGTTTGAGTGGTTGCAAGATACCTCCCTAATTGCTTAAGATGATGAATGTTGGAAGTAATTAAAATATAGTCTTAACAACTTGATTTTCTCCTGGCATGTCTAGTACAAGCAATGGCAAAGCATTTATTTATTTTTTTTTAAACTGTAGTATTGACACAAAAAGAAAAGTTGATCCCTATTTGCTGGGAATCTACAGGGTTACTCGTGAGCACCGTTTTTAGATGTGAATTAATTTATGTCCATGGGAATCTGGGTGGGAGTCTCTGGCCTGATCTTGACTCCTCCAGGGCAGGTTCTGGTGGTGATTTGGGACAGGGTGTGCAGTCTTGGGGACAGGAGGTGGCTGGGAGGGGAAAAGGACTGTGAAATCTTCAAAGGACGGGAGACTGCCCCAATCAGCAGGAACTTTAGGGGATTTCACTGAATTTCACTGAATTTTTTGGAGTTGGAAGGGACCATAGAGATCATCTAGTCCAACTCCCCTGCCAATGCAGGACCACCCAGAGCATGTGGAAATAAGGTGAAGATAGGATAGAAAGAGAAAGAAGAAAGCATGTGTGCTGGACGTCTGGGGGAGGAAATGGAGATGATGACTCCATCTGCTCGGGAAGTCATGGCACTGTGTGGCAAATGCAGGACAGTTCCTCCCCGGAAGGAGGCTTGGCATGTTTTGTGAGACCTCTTATTTTTTCCTTGGGAACCAGAAAGTAAAGTGACGAAAACTGTCCTGACATTGGTGGCACTGGACATATCTCTGGGACGTGTGGGAATCTCTGCCACAGGGCAGGAGGCTTATGGAGGCTACTCCATGGGGACATCACAAACCTCAGCACTTGTTCCACCTCGGGGACTTGTTATCATTGTTTTAATTGAATGCATTGCTCTCAAAAAAAGACTACAAACACTGCGTTTGCAAAAAATGGAATCCGTCAAGCATTGTCGTGCTTGAGGCCAGCCCACTGGTCTTTCAAAGTCAGTTATGAAACCATGGGGTTGGCTCTTTGAGGTGGTCAAAACAGAGCTGCCATGAGATCAGTGTTACCTGCCATTTGGTCTTGGTCACTCAAGAGGGGGGCGTCTCTGGAGGAAACCACCCTGTCATGGCAGGTTGTTCTGGCAGTAGTAAGATCTTTAATTTCATAAGAACTCAAGATTCTGTCTGTAAACACTGATCTTTTCTGACTAAGTCACCTTGTACAAATTACTTTATAGCAATAGGTTGAGGGGAAATGGTTTTAAACTGAAAGAGGGGAGATTGAGATGAGATCTGGGGAAGAAATTCTTTGCTGTGAGGGTGGTGAGAGCCTGGCCCAGGTTGTCCAGAGAAGCTGTGGCTGCCCCATCC
>BJBW01007153.1:31505-99065 GCA_004320125.1 Scolopax mira
GGTGTCCCTGCCCAGGGCAGGGGGTGTCACTGGATGGTCTTTGAGGTCCCTTCCAACCCAAATCATTCTATAATTTTCTGTGTTTGACCATCTAGAAAAGGAGTGAGATATGTTCTCTCTCATGTTCTGTTGGAGCACCCAGCACAATGAGACCAGACCCTGTTGTTCCAGGTGCTCTGTTGTACCACGTGTTTTATGAAAAGAAGAAGGATCATGTTACTTTAGGTAGCTTAAAATCCTAATCATATATTTAGCTCCCTCTCAGGAGTGCTGTGAGCATTAATTATGTTTTTAAAGCACTTGGTGCCTATCATCAGAAGCTCTCTATAGAAACACAAAGTTAAATAGTCACAGATCTGTGGCCTCTTAGGAATTGTTCTCGATGCTGCGCAGCGTAACCATTCATAAATTTGCATTGACAGTAGAGAGCAAGCTCCAATTTTCCTTCCTCAAGACCCCTGTCTGGCAAAGTATTTAAGCTTATGCTTGACTTAAGCACTTGAATAGTTTCACTGAGTTCAGTAACTTGGGTTTGGTAGCAAAGTACTTGAATTTAAACCTTCACCACACAGAGACTAAAACATACTAGAGAAATTCCAGATTTTTAACAAAGGGTAACTATTGTGCTCATCTGTTTGTTACAATAATGCATATATTACATTGGATCCATTAATAGTAGGTGTGTTTAGAGGAGGCCGATGTTTACAAGAGTAAAGGCATCGTAGCAGAGAATACTTCTCTCTGATGACCAAATTATTGCCTTTACTTCTGCCCTTAGTTGTTGCAAGTCATGGCGTCACCCCTATGACCTGCTTGCAAAGCACAAACTGATGGGAAGGAATTTGAAGAGCAAAAACATCTCTCTGGGGCATCCTGTGTGTCTGAGAGCACTGAATGCACACAGCAAACCAATAGCAAATTGTCTCGGTCACTGAGTGAGAACAGCATCTGAGCACAGCCAGAACAAGTATTATAAAAGAAATTAAAGGCACTAAGCAAAACCCTGTAAAATAGACTTTCTTGACCTTTAAAAGTAGCAAGTTCACAGCTCAGTAAAATGCAATTAGGAGGAAGAGGCATGTGCTGAAGATGTGATGAAGATTAACCCTGAGTTTCTCTTTCTGCAGCTGTGCTGACATCATCATTACGTGTTGGCTTCAAGAGGTTCATTCTTCTGTTGGGAAAGCCTGTTGTGGGCAATGTCATCCCTTCTTTAAGATGTTGGTCTTTAAAGAATAACTTAATGAGCAGATTTAGGAGGGACATCAAGCATGTCTTTCAGCACTAGGTCAACCCGACTTTTGAATACCTCCAGTGATGGTGCCTCAACCACTGCCCTGGGCAGCCCATTCCAAGGCTTAACAACACTTTCAGGGTAAACATTTTTCCTAATCTCCAATGTGAACCTCCCCTGGTGCAACTTGAGGCCCTTTCCTCTTGTCCCATTGCCTTGGGAGAGGAGACCAATCCCTACCTCTTTACAACCTTCTTTCAAGTAGTTTAGAGATATGGATCTTAAGACCCACATACCTTTCTTTCCCACAGATTCCCAACTTTTTTGGCACGTTGTCTCAGTGATGGGGTATTCTGCTTGGGGCCATGGCTTAAAGACAGCACCCCGGATTGCTTCCTTTCCCAATCTTAGGGAGTGGGAACCAGGGAAGGAAGACAGAGGCCCTTGGTTGTCCTCCCTCAACCTCTGCAAGGCTTTACAGGGGCTTGGGGACCATTCCCAGTTTTCTGCCCTTTTCTCCATCTCCCAGGGGCTCTGGGGAGCAGATACCCCATGTGTGGGGCTGGCACAGTTTCCGTGCTGAACCTTTAACACATAACCATCAACCCAAATCATTCACCATTAAGTCCAAACCAGAGTGGGCAGCTTTGTGTTTATGATGTCTGCGCTAGAGTGTGGTATTTCTTCATTTCCTTTCTTACCAAATGGCAACTTATTTTTCCCCTTTCCAACAGGGTAATCTATAGAGAGAGGAAATGTGTTACAAAAAGGAAAACAAGAACATGCATTAAAAGAAACCACAAACACTAACAGCTTGTTATGGAAACACGGTCTGGAAATAACAGATTCCTTGTGAAAATAAAAGTGAAAAATATTACTTTTAGCCTTTTAATGGGGTTTAAAAAATGTTGGCTTGTGTTTCTGTGGGTTTTTTTGTCTTCCTTTTTCCATGTCAGTTCCTGTGGCTCTGCTCCAGTTCCTAGTGGCACTCCTGTCCTGCTGTGGGTGTGACTAAGGTCACAGTTTCTCTGGGGGCAAGATAGATTTAACAAATTCTTGTTTCCTCACCTTTGGTTGCCCGGTCCTGTGCTGGGACTGCAGCCCAGTGCCTCTGTGCTGTGCCCAAGCACCAGCTCTGCCTGGCTGCAGAGGGCTCATGATGGGAATGGACTGTGTTGCCTGAAGAAGTTAATTTTACTCTGGAGTATAAAGCAGTCAACACGGAATCAGGCAAAAGGTTCATCTGACCCCGGGTTTCTGGCCATGCAGTAAGAGACACTCTTCCTATGATACTTCATCAGGTTTTAGATTGCTGTATGTTAACCCATAGCAGATGTATCACTGGGCAAAGCTTTTAGTGCTGCTCTTTCGCTGCTAGCACCCTGAGGAGAAGCTGTGGTATCTCACTGCGTTCACCTCTCCCAGGGCATCCTCAGCAGCAGTCGTGTGCCTGGAGTCCCCCTCTTGTCCCAGAACCTCTGAAGGTCAGTCCCAGATTGACAGCTTGTAGTGGAGCAGCCATCCCTGCTCTTTTGTTACCAGTCTGATCTTAAGAAGGGAAAGAGGTCAAAAATGTCCTGAGGGAGAAGCCTGGGGAGCATTTTGTCTGCGGCTACTTGAATGACCAACAGTGGAGAGAAAGGGTCCTAAAAGTAAATTGAAGATGGGCTGCTGATGCTGGAGTGTCTCACCAAGAAGGTGGCTTTAAGCCGTACAAATCCAGCCGTGTCACCTCTGGATCAAGCTGTGTGTCTTGGGATTCTGGGGGAAACTGGCTCTGCTGGGCATTGGGTCTCTCTAATCGGGTCTCATTACTAGTGTCTGGTCACGTTGGGTGCTCTTCTATGAATTATTCCTCCCCTCTCTAACTGAGACTATTCTTTGCTTTCTTGTTCCTACCTGGGCACGATGGTTCTTTGGGATGGTTTATGCCAATTTGAAATAGGAGTGGGAAGATTGCTCGAGGCTGTTCTAAACGCTCAGTGGAAATACGTGGCCGTGTGTTGTGCCTGAATCTCAGGAAGATTGAATCCTTGGAAGCCTTAGCTAGGGCTTAATAAAGTGAGCTCTCAGGAGTTCTTCAATCTTGAACATGGATGGACTGTGCCTGGAGTCAGTTGTCTCCCTAAATGATCTCAGTGATTTTTTTGACCCTGATTTTCCTTTTTGTGATCTACTGCTTCCGCCCTTCTCTCAAGTAAATAACACAGATATTTCCAGACTATGATGGCCCCATATGTTAGCCAGAGATATAAATTTGTATTTGTGTCATAACGTGCAAGTGAGATTGCTGCAACACATTCTTTTCTTCAGCTTTTCTGCAAATACACTTCATCCATCCCCCCTCGCGGATCCGAGCCTGTTATCTGGAATTGCCAGTCAGCGGCTGGTGCTGCATATGTCACTCCATTACTTGTCAACTTCTTCCAATCTATCAATGCCTTGCCTGAAAAATATATATCCTTTCTTACAACGTATGTATCTTGCACCTGCTGATGTAATGATGTGGCTTATTACAGCATATTTCATCCCCAGAAGCGCTCCCGAGTGCATACTGGTCACCGGAGCTGCTTTTCCCACAGCGGATGCAGGGATGCTCTGGGATGCAAACCCAGAGCTCTGGGGCAGGAGGTGGAGGAGGAGGAACACAGTAAACCTATCTCTAATAGAAACCATAAACCACACTGGGGACAGCAGGGTGTCACTGGTCACCTTGAGACAAACCTTTAACAACTGTAAGCCATTGGCCTCTTGGTTTGACATGCCCTTTGAAAGGGGGAGCTCCCAGCTCCCAGCAGCAGGACTTCTCCTGGGGTGGTTATGTCAGTACATCCTGGGGAAGAGCGTTGCTCTAATTAAATTCCCAGGAATGCTTCACATGTGTCCAGGGTTTTTCCTGGGCTATAAATCACCCTCAGTCTTGTCTTTTGTACCTGCAGGTTGCTATGTGTATCTCCCATGAAGCGCTGCCCGTTCTCCCTGTTGAGCTGCACAGAGCTTTTCCAGCCAACGCTTTTCTGACTCTAACTCTTTTCTGTTGCTAAGACCTACCTTTTTTTTTAAACAAGTTACTTTAAAAATGTGAAGCAGAGTCATAGACGCTAATGCCTTCAGACTTTCAGGGAGCAAAGATCTATGTTCAATCTCTTCTACTAGTCCCAAATTTTTAGAATCAACTAAATCATTCCTCTGAACTGAACAGTCTTGGCCAGTTGAAGGATTTCTGTTATTTTGTGCCTGAGGCAAATCCTGATTGGGGAAATTATCATTTGCAGCCAGAAGTTGGGAGTGTAATGGCTTAAACTGGGTGAGACTGGCTTTGACATTCTCCTGATGGCTATATTCCCCTTGCAACGGGAGCTGATCCTCCCTCTGGCTCAGAAGGTAATTTCTCTGTGTTTCCATTTCCATATAGATAAGAAAACTTCAATTCTGAATACGTGTATGTATGTGCATTTATACATATATATGTGTGTATAAATGTATATTTATGTTAAAATATTTGAATCGAGACTTCAAACTCTCTGCAGTTTGTGCTCTCTTCTCCTGTCGTTTTCGTAGAGGACAAGGTGGGAAGTAACCTCGCTGTCATCTGACTGTTCCATGATGATGTAAGCACAGCTGTACTTCAAATGTTCTTGATACAGATGTTGATCTAATGTGGTTAATAACAAGGAGCTGTGCCTGTCCCAGGCAGCCTGGCTGGGATGCAGGAAAATGCACGTAGTTCTCTCACATCCACACGTCACAATTATTGAAGTGAAACCTTAAGTGTCTATTAGACAAATTTATTTTAGTGAGAATTATTCAAATCATTTTACATACACAGGAATCTTTTTAGAGATTAAATATGTTGGATTACAGGTAAAATACACTGTATTTTCAGTTTGTCTGAGCCTGGCTAAAATCCCTGCTTACCAAATGTGGGCATCATTCAGTCACCTTTTTTTTTTATTTATTTTGAGTTCACATTTATCATTCAGTGGGAAGCCAGAGGTTTGAAATTTTCTTGTAATCCCCTTTCCCCAGTCCTCACATTGGTGTTTATCTCTGTGGTAACCCAACAAATCCTTTGTGTGGCCACGGGCACCAAACAGCTCTGTAGGATCTGTGCAGTGGAAGGAGATGTTCAGATAAAAGATTCTTCTCACTGGGAGAGTGCTTCCCAAACGGAAGGTGACAGTAGTGATCCTCGAGCAAGTGGGGGTTTTGTGGAAGCCTCCTGCAGCATCTGATTTTGGGGATATACTAATTTTTAATAAGTGGTCAGCTCTGGGAAAAACATATCTAGCATGTATCAAATTGTATAGGATTCAGGGGAATACTGTTTTTTCCTCTAGACTCTAGTATTTAAACTCATTTTTAAATTTTTTTTTTTTAATTTTCCCCTCAAGAATGTGATTTCTTCTTATCTAATCCCTTTACTGCTACTTTTGGTTTCCTTTGCAGGAGTATAAGGATGCTTTGGGGAGGCGGTGGGAGCAAAGGAAGCTGACAGAGCCTCTTGGATTTCACACTCCTGGGAGAATTTCCCTTTAACAGCACAGGGTTCTGTGTATCCTAGGGGTAACCTCCAGTCAGGGGAACTCACATTATTTAGTCTAATAAACAAAAGGTCTGAGCAAAGACCGGGTCAAAATTGTGTTTCTACTGCTGCAGGGAGAAAAGAATAAATTCCACCAAAGCTGCAAAGGAAAATTGGTGCCTGTTATTCTGCTAATTACCCTTATCGTTAATGAGTCCTACTGTTAATAGTCTGTATTTGCAGCGATCAGCAGGACAACACTACAAACTTCAGCAGTTTTCCATAATTTCTGGCATTACCTCTGACCTGTGGTGTCTGTTCCAGTTTCTCATAAAATACCCCCGGACGCCCCTCTGTTGTCTCCTCCCTTTCGTCACGGGGAGGTCCCACAGAGGCAGTGTCTGAGTGGGACAGGGATCAGGCCATTGACCTCCTCAGTTTTGCTCTTTTTCCCTGAGTCATGAGTTTTGTGTTGGCCTTTGGGTCTCTGGCTGACACGAGGCCAGAAGAGATGTCCCTGGGAGAGCCATTTGGGCTGGAAGATCCGTGGTGCTTAGTTTAATAAGAGCTGTACTTTTTAAAGACATCTCCTTTCATTTTCTCTTTATGCTTCCTTTATTTTTTCAGTGTCCTTTTGGTATTATTTATTCCTTCTTGACAATAAGGGCTTTGTGTTCCTCTCTCCTAAAGGAACAAATGAGGAGGGATGACATAAAAAAATTGGCTTTTCCAGAAATCTTTCCTATATTGTTTCCTCCTGTTCTTAAACCTCTTTCAGCCCCAGTTTTAAGGCTCAGGACCCCCGTTTCTCATAAAAGCCTTTCAATTTCAGAAACTCTTCCCTCTTCTCTCTCCTGCTGCCCAGGGGCCCATTGGCCAGGTGCTGTATAAATGAAGGTTGTGTATCACCTTATATTGTATTTTACCAAAGGCTTTTCTCTATCCTAGAAATTTTGTGTCTCTTATGAAATATGCTGCTAGTTTAAGGGGAGAGTAATATATTTACTGTAACTGTACTCAGTTGAGGAATAATTTTGCTGTAGAGATTAAATTTTTATATCATCTTGAGGAAAACCAACTCCTTGTCAGTCTCCGGGGAATCCGATGTCTGGCCGTCGCAGCAGGAGTGGCTCAGATCTGAGCAGCTCTACATTGTGTCTTTTTTTCCTTGTGTTCCTTCAATCTAAGAGCAATACAACGTTCAGATGTTTTAGGAGATTCTGAAAAAAAATATCCTGTTTTCATTTCTAAGGTACTTGTTGGGTGAAAGTGGCTGAAGGATGAGGGAAGGATGAGCTCGCAACTGTTCAGAGCTCTGATCCACACTGAACATCTAATGGTGATGCAGCTCATTACCCTCTCATGGGCTTGCAAAATTCAGTAGGGAGTGAATTCACTCCAAAGATCAAACTTTTTTGGTGGGGTATTAGTGGTATTTATTGCCATAGACAGGCTGAAGCAGGCATCAGGAGAGACTTCTGGCAGCAGTTCAGAACTTCTTTGGTGCCTGCCCAGAACCATACAGTGTTTGGTTTGTGACTTGGGAACACTCCTGATTCTTTACTTTCTAGCCCAGTACTTCAAGGAAATAAATTGATGGGATCATGCTTTTGCTCTTTCTTGCTTGTTATGTCTTTGTGTGTAACTTCTGGCTCTTCTGGGCCAATAAAGCAACCTTCCAGTCCCTAAAGGGGCTCCAGGAAAGCTGGAGAGGGACTCTTGATCATGGAGGGGAGCCATAGAATAGGGGTAATGGTTTGACACTGAAAGAGGGGAGATTGAGATGAGATCTGGGGAAGAAATTCTTCACTGTGAGGGTGGTGAGAGCCTGGGCTGGGTTGCCGAGAGAAGCTGTGGCTGCCCCATCCCTGGAGGGGTTCAAGGCCAGGCTGGAGGGCGCTTTGAGCAACCTGGTGTGGTGGGAGATGTCCCTGCCCTGGGCAGAGGGGTGGCACTGGGTAGTCTTTAAGGTCCCTTCCATCCCAAACCATTCTGTGATTCTATGATTTCAAGCTAGCTGAAAAAGGCTGGAGTTTGTCAAAATGTGAAGATGCTCCAAGCATGTGCTCATAAGAGGCCATGACAGAAGGTTGTGCTGGAAACCAGCCCTGGACGGTTGTGTGTGGGGAATGACTGGCTTTGGAGGTCCCCTTTCTGCTTCTGCATCTCCAGAGGCATTTAATCAAAGGTGTGGTCAGAGGGACTCCATCAGCTCTCAGGAGCTCCCTGGCAGGGAAGGCTCTTTAGAGGTTCCTTGTCAGAAGGAGTAATAATTATAATAATAATAATAATAATTTCTATTCAAGTGCTTCAAGCTGTGACTTACAATCATAGGTGATTTTCTTACTGCCTCACAGCACTACTTTTTGAGGAAAGAAGTGTTTAAATCTATCTCCTGTAGATGGGGAGTTAAAGTGTTTTGTCCAGAGCAGTGGAAACCTCGGTAGGTTTGGGAGCTGGACCAGCCTCTTGGATCAGGAAGCCCCGTGTGTAACCTCAAGCTTATTGTCTCTTCAGAAGCATCAGTGGGGACAACAGGCTGTTCTGCTCCCAAAGTCAGGGCTCTGCTGTTAAAGCAAAGCAGAATATACTCTGGTGCCTTGATTTAAAAACAACAACAGAAACCAAAAAAGAAAAAGTACAAGTAAGAACCAAACCACTAAAACAAAATCATCTATCAATATTTTTTTGGTTTCTGAGAAAAAGAAGAGGGTGAGCTAATGAAAAATATTAAAATTCTGGGGGTCCTGGTAATAAATAATAACATGAGCGTGAATGTGGCTTCCCACAATCACCACCAAATCATCAATATAGCTCTTTTTTGCAGCTCGTTTTGAACTTTGCCTATTCCCTTCGGCTATGCAGATATAAATAAATAATTCTGCTTGATAAAGGTCTGGGAATGCTATACTTGAAAAGATAAGAAAGCTTTGAGGGGAAATTGTTTTTAAATCCATAACAGTTGTATGCTGTTCACTGTTCATACTGAGCAAAAATTAATTCAGTTGGCAGTTAACCAGCCCTATTTTATTCTTATTCCGTGTTCAACCTATCCTTCTCCTGGGGACATCTAACCTTATATGTAATTACCTCTCTGAGAGTGGGAAGGAGGCCTAAATAACCTTCCTAACAACTAAATAAATGCACAGATCCCTGGGACAGGTTATCAGTGGGATGCTGGTGGCAGAGCTTCTGGGAGCAATGTGTCTGAGCCACGAAGGATTTCAAGACTTGAGTCATTTCGTTCCAGTGTTGGGTCAAAGAATTAAAATTTGAAATGTTTTTGAAAACCAAAACAACCCACCGTGGATTTTGAGATTATTTTTGTTTCTTTGATAGATTGGAAATAACAGTGGTGAATAGTAACAGTGATGATGGCTTTTTTTCTCTCAAGGTCTGTCCAAGTCACTTGGTCTCATTGAAGGCTATGGTGGACGTGGTAAAGGGGGTCTTCCAGCCACCTTGTCCCCTGAGGAGGAGGAGAAGGCAAAGGGACCCCATGAGAAATACGGCTACAACTCCTACCTCAGTGAGAAGATTTCACTGGATCGTTCCATACCAGATTATCGTCCAACCAAGTAAGTTCCATACCAGATTATCATCCAACCAGTTGCTCTATGAAGAAGTGCCTGGGCTTAGGTGTCACCCAGGAGCTGGGACTGATGGTTGCTTTCATATTCTCATGTGATACTGTTCGCTCTTCCCTTCTTATTGTTCATGGGGCCATGCTCGGTGATGAGCATCCACTGGAGTTTGGCTGAAACTCAGATAGTTCGTAAAGACGATTTATCAGGGAAAAAAAGCGAGTTTTTTTCCTTGCTCTTCTCTCTCTTTTTATTCTCCTGAAGCAACGCATTATTTTGGGTGGTAGTAATGCATTCAGAAGCTCACACCTGCTTTGATCAGCAAAGGGCTGTTTGCTGGGCTATTTGGTGCTTATTACCCTGCAAATTTGTGCAGAGACTCTCCCTTTCTCCTCCCTTGTTGGCTCCTTCATGTCCATGGAAGACTTCAGGGCCACTCTGGCCCCTCACAGGGCTCCTCTTGGGACGTTGCTGGGGTATCTCCTCTTGGAGATGCATGCAAACACCTTAGAAGGGGCCCAGTGGCTCAGGTGGCAGTATCCTTTCTCTGCTATTCTTCCAGAGTGACCTTTAAAGCTGATGGTGATGGTGATGTTTACCTGCTAAGCACCACAGAAGAATAGACTTTAAATGAGATACCACATCGTTTTGTTAAGAGTGTGAGAAAATACATGCTGTAAGTTTATCTTTATGAAAACTAATTTTAGATACGGCTAGCAGAGGGTTCCTCAGAATGGGAAAGTGTCAATATGTCCCGGCCTGGAGTGAAATCCCTGATAAAAAATTGAATGGAGAGATATTTAGATTCTGAAAGATATGTGTCCAATGCCCGTATCGTTGGGATGGTGACAAAGCCATTGCTTGGCATCTGCAAACCATTGAAAATCATGCAGCAAAGGGAGGCCGCTCCCCATCTCCAGTGAAAGGGCAAATTGTTAAGGATGTGAGCACGTGGAGAGCTTTTGTTCCATCACTTCTCCGCATTCCGCATGAATTTCAAGCAGCCACTCAGAGTTTCCAAGGCTGTCAACCACTGACAACAGAAGTATTTGGATGAGTTTTCAAAGGAACGGAGGCCCAGCCTCCAATTCTGCTGGCACGGTTTGTCTGGACAAAATGAGTTGCAGGAACAAATTGCACCTTTGGCTGTATGATATGCAAATCCCACCACAATGACAAATCCTTGAAGTGAGACCTTCTCTAGCAGTTACCTGAGTCTGAGCTTCTTATTTTCATTGCTCATCCAGAACTCTGACTTCTAGCAGAGCCAGCATTACTTTGTGAGAATTAATTTGAGAAGTAATGTTTTTTCAGATCTTGGGGGGTGGGAGAAAAGGATTAATTCTGACATTTTTAGGTTTGCATTGTATTCTTCCTCAGTGTCACTATCCGTCATTGCATGGGAGGGTGGCAGACAGCAATTTATTAAATATGCATCGTTTTGGGGCCAGGCTAATACTTTGGAGTGAATTTGTGGGTACTGAGTGCAGCCGCATACCTTAGTGTCTTTTATCTCTGTAATAACTTCAGGAGCATGTTTTGGTTATTGCCATTTTTTTTTTTTTTAGTTTTAGGGCTCAATTGTCTTGGTATTGTGAGAGAGCAGTTGGTCTGGTTATGAAATAGGCTTGAATTTGCTGGAGGATTTGAAAAGTTTCAGCTTTTTCTACTTCCTGACTTGAAGATCCATTTGCTATTTTGTGCATGCAATTTTATGGCTGGTTTTATGAAGGGTTTAATACAAACCATTTAAGTCAAGTATCCTGGTCTCTGATTAAAATAGATTCAAGTCAAAGGAAATGAGCCTAAATGGTTTTGAGATTGCGGCATTAGTGGGGAAAAACTGTTGAAAACCCTCCAGCTGATAAGCATTACAAAGCATGTATTAGTTTTAAATATAATAGTGAAGCCTGTTCAGTTCAACCAGAGGCTGTTCAGCGTTCAGAATGCCGATGGGCTCGGACTGTTCTAGCAGCAACCATCACTCACACATTCTGCTCCTTTAATTTTCTCTTTTTCTAAAGAAAAAAAAAAGGGTGTGATCAAGTGTCACTTTTTTGAGTGCTGAGCTATGGATCAGACCTCTTAGTCCTTTTCCTGCCCCCTCTTCGTGACTGCAGCCAAAGTGAAGGGGAAAAGGGGGAGTTTGTGAAAATTTGGGGAAATAGGAAATGTGGTTTTTAATCTTTCTGTATTCAGCCTCCCTGCACCTTGTGGTCAGCATCACCAAGGATTCAGACACAGGTGTCCCTGTTCAGAGTGATTAATTAGCAGGCAGGTGTTGGTAATGAGGAGGCATCATGAGTCCCAGCAGATGGTCTTTCCAGTCCTTGCCCAGAGGCAGCAAAGAGGATAGAGGCAGATTTCTTTGGAGAAAGAGGTTTTGGATACAGGATGGTGCTTAAGAACAAGCCTTTCTCTTAAGAGAGAAGCCAGAGAAGTTTTTTTCCTGGCCAGGAGCAGCAGAGTACTTTGCTTGTCTTCATTTGGGGAACTATAGTGTTTCTGTTTGGTATTTTGCACTATCATCTTTGCTTTGGTTATGAAATGCAGTTTAATTTAGAGATTTTCTTTTCTTTAAAGCTGAGGCTGGAAGGTAGAAAGTCTCCCCTCTTGTTCACCACTGAGCAGTTATAGGGCTTTACGCTGGGCTGATTCCCAAAGAAACGATGCTGATGGTGTGGATACATGGAATATGTGTGTGGTAGTGATGCCATAAGGGGACCGTGTCTTTAGGACCTCAGTCTTGAGCTCATTAATACTGATGTTTCTGATCCCAGCCCACTGCTGAGGAGGAGAGGTTGGGGTGTGCAGTGCGTGTGCTTTTGGAGCGAATCAGGTAATGGTATTACATTTTGGATGACTGAGAAAGCTGCTCCTTTGGCTAAAATAAGGAAAGACTGATATTTTGGTGCAAGGGACCTTATTTCAGGTCTTGCTGTGGAACGGTGGGGTGAGGAGATTGAAATGTGGTACCTATGCCTATCTTGCTTGATTAGTTTTTTGGACTTTGAGATGAGATTTCTGCGTGTTCTGGAAAACAGTTGCTGCTTGTAGATTGGAAGCACCCAAGGTGCTGCCTGCAGACTGGAAGACTTCTACACAAATCTCCCAAAAAAATCATCTGGAGAGATTTTCTGCAAAACCAGCAAAGGACAAGGCTGAACTGTGAGTTTTATTGTTGATCAATTCATGGAATTTTCTGCTTGCCTGTGAAGGAGGAAGCCGGGGGGTAAGAAGATGTGTTGTTTTCTTTATTGAATGTGAAGTGTATTTACATGGGATCCCGGAGGCTGCTAACGTTCTCTGCTTTGATGCTAGATTTTATGCATCTCTCTTCTGTTCTGTGATGTATGATTTTAATGGGAACCCCTCCTATATGTAATGGGAAAATAAGAATTGCTGTGTTAGATCAGTCTGCCTGTCCATTTTATCCAGTATCTAACCTCTGACAGTAGAATTACCAGATGCTTCAGGTTGAAGAAATCATATTAAGGAAAACTATGAAATAATCTGCCCATCTGGTACATTCTCTCTTCTCTATTCTCTCTTTTCAATCCCATCTAATATAAATGTGGAGTTCTCAATATCTCTTTAAAAGTCTGTTCCATTCTGGAATCCTGCTAAACTCTGATTCAGTGGTATTTTATGGCATTATGGGATTAAGGAGTAGATTTAAGAAAAATAATACCCACAATTGTTAGGACTGTTGAATCATTGGGTGAAGATGACATATTCCTGCTGCTGTGAATCTCTCAACAGCTGTTCTTGTGCAGGCGAGCTTCAGGAATTAAAGCAAAGAGGAAGAATGGTCTAAGTGATAAGCAACTTCCACAGCTTCAATATTTTTTTTTTCTGAGATTTTGAGGGTTTTCTAGCCAGGGGACCCTACCCCTCCTCCTGCCCACCTTGTGGGTCAGCCAAAGCATAGAAAACCTTTGGTGATGTGTATTGAGAGCTCGATCTGCTCTTGGGTTTCTGCAGCATGTCCCTGGCAGAAGGTTTGAATTTATGGGCTGGACCATGTGGCCTCAGAGCAATGACCTGGGCAGAGCCATACCATCACCTGGCAGCCATCACTAAAGATTAAACAGTTACATATCACCGACTCACTTGTAATTTTTCCCAGTGGTGTGTTTGGGGGTTGAGTCACAGCCACTTGAGACACTGGAGCGTAATGACTGAATCACCCGTTTATTTCTGTAGCTGCCTTCCTTGGGAGCAATTGGGCTTTTTAGCACCATCTGGCTTTAGTTGGTTTTATTACCAGAGATTTCTGTGTAGCTGCCAGTTGAAAGTCTTTCTTTGGGATATAGAATCGTTCAGGTTCGAAAAGACCTTTAAGACCATCAAGTTCAACTGTTGGCCTGGTGTAGTGGAAAAGGCAGAGTTTTAGAAAAGACTTTTGGTTGTTCTTTGACAACTTGGTTAACTAAGTACTAAGTCCATTCCTGATTTGATTTTTATTTAAAGTGCTCTGTGTGTGCTCCTCAGCATGTATATGTTAGAATCATCGAATCATCTAGGTTGGAATGGACCTTAAAGATCACCGAGTCCAACCATCAACCGAACTCTGACCAAAAAAAAATAAATAAGAAATAAAAATCACTAAACCATAGTCCTGAGGACCATGTCAACCTGTCTTTTGAACACCTCCAGGGATGGTGCCTCAACCACTTCCCTGGGCAACCTATTCCAATGCTTGATAACCCTTTCAGTGAAGAAATGTTTCCTAATATCCAATCTAAACCTCTCCTTGAGGGGGAGGCCAAGTGCAACTTGAGGCCATTTCCCCTTCCCCTGTCTCCTGTGACTTGGGAGATGAAACCGACCCCTGCCTCTCTACAGTTCCCCTTCAGGGGGGCTCAGAGTGTGAGAAGGTCTCCTCTCAGCCTCCTCTTCTCCAGACTAAACAACCCCAGCTCCCCCAGCCTCTTCTCATAAGACTTACTCTCCAGACCCTTTGCCGTGGGGCTGCCTTTGGGTCTCTGCCTCCACTGGGGTGTTGCAGGGCCAAAGAGTTGGATTTTGGTTTTGTAAACACAACTGAATGCATCTTTGGGAAGCCATAAATATAGATGTGACTTAGACACATCAGGACTGTCCAGGAGGATGAACCTTGGAGACCTGTGATTCAGTCTTGGTCCAGCAAGACCACATCTGCCTTCACGTCTATCCTGTGCTCGACCCAAGATGTTCTTGCCCTGCACTGCCCGAGTCTGCTCTCGGGGGTTCCCGTGCAGATTCCCCCCAAGGCAATGCTTTGTGCTGTGAGATTCAACCTGTGGTTGGCTCTGATGGGGCTCGGGAAAGTCTTGGTAGGTTTCATGTGCTGTCATATTTATTTATTTTCTTGTTAAGAAGAGCAAATCTCTTCCCCTGTGGAAATAACTAAAAAGACCTGGCTTGGCAAGTGCCTTCATTTCAGTTTTCTCTTGTACCAAGGTACCCAAATGAGATACTTTCTCAGCCCATACTGTGACTCGGGCAGGAGACTGCCCTGTGGGCTTCTTCCTACGTTGGCATCGCGTTTGTCTTAGTGTCTCATTTCTTCCCTACAGCAGAACTGCTACAGCCTCCTTCAAGCTCTGCTGGGACCAAAATGCTTTTTTCCTTTCCCCCCTGACCAAACGAGCATATTCTTTTTGATAGACGTGGCTGACACCTGCAAACGTTACTGCAGCAAGTGAGGCTTCATTGTTGATTTCCTCAAGCTTTGTGGAGCTGGAACGTTCCTGGAGTGGCACATATGGGATATTATGCTGATTATTTAGGTATGTCCTGCTCTGGGGTGTTCAGCCAGGCTTGATGGAATGAGTCTGAGGAGAAGGACAGCTTATAAAGACCAAAACAAGCGACTTGAATTATGCTGCTGATATTTGCTGGGAAATAGAGTTTCGTGACTGTTTATTTCTAGTCGTTGCTCTTTATCGCAAACGGGAGGGGTGGTCAAAAGAGCTCATTCTCTCTTGTGTGCACAATGCATTATTTTACCTTGTGTGAAGAGGTTTTTGGATGTTTTTTTCCCCAATTCCACATATAAACAATCGTAAGGAAAAGAGAGGCAGGATGCAATGATTTTCCTTTGTTAAATAACTGAAGGAAAAACTAGTGAGGAATCAAGACAGTGCAAGAAGGAAAAGAACCGTGACTCTTAGATGTGAAATTCTGTTGGAGTAGCATGTGGGGGTGTATTAAAGGATGTTTTCATCTCTAGGGAAAAAGTCAAAATTGGTTGTGTATCTCCTCTCCTACTAGATAGTTGTGGTCTGATCCCACGTTGTATGAAAAACACTCTTGCCCTTGGCTTTTTATGACTTAAGCCATAAAAAAGGAAAAGTAATATTTTCCAGTACTTGGAATGGTGCCACCTGAAATTTTTTTGGGAGAGCAAGTAAAGAAATCAAACAGTAAGTGTGAGTGTCAAGGCTTAAAGGAAATGTGCCTTAGAACAAGGGTCAGCAAAACTAGATCAGTTTTGCAGTTCAGGGGCAGGTTGTTGGTTATTTTCTGTCTGTGCACGTCATCCTGCCCCATCTCTCCCATCTCTTGCTGGATTTAGGCATTTTTATTTTTCCAGGCTCTACATGTTCCTGGTCTCCAAAGGGATGAGTGGGGTTGGGCTGTGTCTGTCCCCTCCCTGCTCTGATGGGGACAGGAAGATACTGGCAAACCAAATGTCAGACCTGAAAGGATTTAGTTTCCTTGCTCAAGCATTATCAAAGCACTTAAGATGTGATGAGCCTGGGGGGGACACCTCTGCAGGGACAGTCCTGTGGCTTTTAGTGACTTTCAGATGATTTGCACGAGAGGAAAAAACTGCTTTATTGCAGCATTGCTTTTCCAGAACTAACACAAAGCAGGGAGCTGTGGAATAAATACTGGTATTGATCTTTATTCCTCGGTGGGTACCAATATGTGTGTATGGAGAGATTGTTATTGGACTTCCAGTAATTCTTTTACTTGAAAACTGGGCAAGTAAAGTCTCTAAAGACACACTTTCCCAGTGGTGTGTGGTATTTGCTGAATGTTTTTTGTGCCTGTCCCTGGGAGCCAGCCCCGTGCCTGGAGCAGTGCAGTGTCTCCCATGTGTGTGTGGGCAGGTAAGGCTGGTCCAGAGAATTGGGGAAAACAAGTGTAGGGCTGAGGGGTCTGAGTGCCTGCTGGCAAGTTTAGGGGGCTATTTTTCTATTTTGGTTCTGGATTTGGACAGAGATACAACACAATGTTCTTTTATTACCTTTTGAAGTACAGGTCGTTGACGCGTATTCTGTCTGACAGCTCTGTGTGGAGTCAGAAATGTGTCAGAAACCTTGGGTGCTGAGAAGTCCCAATATCTGCTTCAAGCTCAGTCAGAAAAGTGCTTTGGGGAAAGTAATTCTAGAGCTTGTGTTGTTCGGTGGCTGTTACAGCATTCCCTTACCATCCTTCTGCTGCACGGTGCAATCTTGGAACACTGTGACCATGGATTTATATTCACGGTACCTAATTATTATTTTTTATGCAATAGATTTCCCTAATTGTCAATTTTCCCTTCCTGACTACAAAATTACTTCCTATTCTTATAAATTCGGAAGGTGATGCTTCAGGGAAGACTTCTCTCTGTGAAGTGTGCTATAAAACATTTACTAATGTAAACATAAGTATTAAATGCACGCTTTGGCAGAGGATGGGATTAGTATAATTTAACAACTTGCTTTTGAGCTCCTCTGAACTCCAGCGATGAAAAATACTTGCGTTATCATAAATACTTCTGAGCAAACTATACTTATGAAAATAAATGAAGCAAATTAAGCTTTGGATACCCTTCTTTTTAAGTTGGCTTCCAAAGAAATCAAAGCTGGTGTGTTTGTGCTACCCATCTGCTTCCTTGTATTGCAGGGAGCTTTCTGATTGCCATGGGAGCCTTCTAAATAGGTTGTGTATTCACAACCCAACTGGGCAGAGTGAGTCAAACCCTGCTCCTGAAGTCATTTATTTGGTTTTCTAGCATCACAGGCAGGCTGGTGTGTTGGCTCGCATGGCCAGCGGGTCATTGCCTTGATCTCCCGGTCCAAACATGTGCCGCTTGGTCAGTGACTTCTTTCAAAGGACAAAGCATGAATCCTTTGAAATACTTATTTCAGTACAGAATTGTCCTCCTCTTCTGCTCCCCCTGTCCCCAGATTGTGGCCATTCAGTAAATCCTAGTCTGAGGATCTCCCAATGACTCTTCCTTCTTCATACATGGGAAATGGTGTGTGTGGGGAGAGATGGGGAAGTAGATGTGACACTCCTAATTGCTCAGGCTTTTATGTCTCTTAGGTGTGTCTGAACCTAATAACTTTTCTACAAGACCCCCTCACAAAAATGAATCCTCTTCTGCATGGTCTGTGTTTGCAACTTAGTAGATCATTTCTTGTTGGAACTCGCTGAGTGAGTCCATGTGCATTTAGAAATCCCTGTGTATCCCGAACTTTAAAAATTTTTTTGATATCCTAATTCTAAAATAAGCATAACATTTCTGAAAAACAGTTTGCTGGAAATAAGGTAGGTGCTATAAAAAAGAGTTTAGTGGGGAAGCAGAGGGCGTTTTAGGTTTTTAATCATCAGAAATAGTTTATGAGAATCAAGTGTTGTGAATATATAAACACTGAAGTGTACCAGGCAGCAGCAGGTCTCGGAAGATGCTTGGGTAATAGGAAAAGGTTTTCTTTTCCATGTGTTTCATAGGGCAGACATAATTGATTTAATATTGATAATCCCTTTCACAAAAAGACATGTGCAACTGAATCAGCAAAATATAAACTAAAATAAGCAATCAATGAATGGAGCATGATTAGGAAGTGTGATGTGAATAGCAGTCTGAACACTTGCTTTCTTTTAAGCTTGTTCATAATCTTTACAAAGGCCAAATGAAGATCAATTCATTTCCCAGTGAAGCTTTATTTTTGTGAGAAGGACATGAATGAAGCTTGTTTGAAATCAATAGCTTTAGTTTATGGAATTGCTTGTCACCAGATCAGAAGGATGTGCAAGGTTTTTCCTTTCCTGAAGAGATTTAAAGACAGAAAACAGCAGAGATGTGTCAGTGATGGCTGAGAAGGAGTCTCTGGGACTGGATTAAGGAGTCTTGGGCAAGCCTGAACCTGCTGGTGTGTGCTCAGACACCCTGTGTGTGTGTAGACAGCAGAAAATTGTAATGTGATTTATAACCTATTGTATTTCAAGCCATGGTGCTTTGCAGCCCAATCACCAGTAAATCATTCAATCCAATCAGTGCACCATTGATATATAAGAATTTCCCTCCCAGGTTTTCAGCTGCATCAATACAAAGTACCTGTGGGTTTTCTGTGGTGAAGCAGAGCGTGTCTGGGCCAGGAGGAGATCTTGGAACAGTTACCAGTTGTAGTTAGAAGCAAAAAGCCAAATCTGGGATGTGTATTAGTGTGTGAAGTTTGGTTGTACAGGTGGGAGAAGGTTTTGTGTATTAGGGCCTGTGGGAAGTGGGTAAGTCAGGTGACATTCATAAGGGGGGGGGGGGGGGGGGGGGGAGGAGGAAGGAAGAGGATGACTCCTGAATTTTCCTACTGTGTGGTTTTTGGGGGTAGACCCTACCCCCTGGTGTGTATAGATAAATGGCACCACTGTATGGGTTCTGTTTGTGTTTTGTGTCTACAAGGCCAGTATATCATGGCCAGTGCTGCCTAAAAATGTATCTAATGAGGCAATCTGTGCTTACAACCTGAAGTTGCAGTTATACACCCATCCATCTGTCTCCTTTGGGGGCTGGTGGTGGTGGCAGCAGAGTGAGAAAGGAACTGACTTCAAGTGTGTCAGGCTTTAGACACTCCTGTGGCAGCAAACGTGTCTGTAGCTGTAAATGATGTTCTCTGGGTTTAAGCAATAGTAAAAGACTTTCTGAAGTGTGTGTGTGTCCTGGTTTGAGTGTTGAATAGGCTTAAAAAAAAAAAAAAGGGGGGGGGATGCCCAACTCCTGGGGCACCTCCAGCTCATCACTGAAAAATGCAGGGTTTTGGGGGATTGTTTTGGGGTTTGTTTTTCGTTGTGTTTTGGTTTTTTTTCCCTTAAGCCTTTGACTGGCTGTGTTGGACTGGATCCATCCCTCACCTGCCTTCTAAGTGTTTAAATGGTGGTACTGTTTTTCCACTGGGCCAAACTGAACGACCTTCCTCCCTGTGTGCTTGGGCTCCGAGTTGGTTTGTGTTGTCTCCCAGCTTTGGCTCTTTTGTATTTTATTTTGGTGGAGAATGCAGCCTGCAACAGTAGAAAAGCCTCAGAGGAGCAGATTTACCCGCAGTGTAGCAGTGATGGTGTGGATCTTCGTCTGTGGAATAAAGGGAAACTTCTGGCTGGGGTGGATGTTTGGCCTTTTGCATTTATTGCACTAGGAAAAAAAAAAACATTTGCATGAAAAACCTGAGTACAGACAGTCTGGCCAGTCGTTGCTTTTGGACTCTTAGCGCTACCTGCCTGTGTTGTCTTCAAGTTTTATTAACCTTTCCATGCTTAATGCCTCTTACCATTTAGAGGGCACCATTATTTATAGCCAGTTAATTGTATTCAGTTAAGTGGTACCTGAAATTGGAATATTAAGTAGAAATGGAAGTTGAAATCAGCCCTATCCTCTGTTTTTTGACCCTTTTGATATTGCTTGTGATGTGGGTTTGGGATTTTCTTTTTCTGAAATGAAGTAGTATGTCTGCCTTCCCAAATGCTGTGTGATGATGACCTCGGTGAGCAGCCTGTGGGGGGGAGGGTGGGGGTGGTGGTGCCAGCTGTGTGATGCTGGGGTTGTGGAGCTCCCCTGGTGTCATTTCCACCATGCAGAAGTTTTCCAGACAGGGATGAGTGACACCCTCTGCTAATTCTGACGGAGGTTAGGTAAGCAGTGATTTCTGTACGTAACAGAAAAGGTTTAAAAACCTCTTCATCTTTCCAGTTCCTAAAGCCATCAGCAGAGTGGATCTGGTACTACAAAAAATAAAAAGCTATCTGCTAAAATCAGTTGTGCCTTTTAAGTTTATCACTTTTATACTGGCTGTTTCAGCGATGGCATTGTTCCACCCCATCTTCGGGCAGCACAAGCGTTGGCTGCTTTTCTTATTCATTGCCCTAAGTGTGTGCTGGGGCTGTCAAAATCTCGAGTTCCCATGAGATCTATTCCAGGAAGATGCTGCTGCAGTAAGGCTGTATACCAACAATTTCATCTTAAATTTGGCAGGTTAGGCCCGTGGCTGCGACAGTTTTATACCAACCCACCTGAGCAGAGCTGTGAGCTTGGTGGGGGAGCTTGCTGGTGGGAGGATCTGATGGGAGGGTAAGGGCTCACTTTGCTGAACCTTCAGGGTCAGCCTATGATCAAGGGAGGAAAAAAGGCATATCCAACTGCCCCCAAAATAGCTGCATCAGCCTCTTATACTGGACAGCAGCGTATTACGCCTCGGATATAGGAGTGGAATAAACTGTCCTTTGACAGTGTCAATGTCTCTTCATTGACCTCAAAGGGAGCTTTGACTTCTGCCTTAGACTAGGTGTCTCTTAATTAGCTGTGTTCAGAATAGTGCCTACATGATAGGCCACGTGGGCAGTAGACGCCTTTAATAGAGGATGTCAAAACATACACTGTTAATTTACAGTTTTCTGTTCTTGCCTTTCATCTGTTGTCTCTGAGCACTTATAGGCTTGTAACTGTGGAGGGTTTGGTTGCCCCTGTGTAGCAGAGTCAGCGTTCCTCTGCTTGACGGTGCTGGTCCTTCCTCACTGGAAACCCAGGGGTTGCTCAGCCATTTGGTAATGAACTCGAGAGCATACCTTGCCTTGCACCCTGATAGCTCCAGACCTGCTCCACAGAGGATGGCAGGGAGCTTCTCCCTTTGATCCGATGATGCCTGACATTATTCAGTGTTCAGATGAATAGGGGACTATTTTAAAACAAACTACAAAAAAAATGCTCTTAAATTTTCTTCCTGTCTGATGTGCTTTGCCTGGGATGATACAGGCCAGAGCCATTGCAGCAGGACCTTGGGTTTTGTTCCTGAGCCCCACTCACCTCCTGTCACCTTGGTGTTGACCACTTAATTTCTGCATTCCCTCATTTGGAGCAATCATGGACTGATGGAGGTTGGAAGGGACTTCTGGAGATCAACCCGTCCAACCCCCTGCTAAAGCAGGGTCACCCAGAGCAGGTTGGACAGGAACGTGTCCAGGTGGGTTTGAATGTCTCCAGAGAAGGAGACTGGGCAGCCTCTGCCAGGCCTCTGCCACCCTCACAGCAAAGAAGTTTTTCCTCATGTTGAGATGGAATTTCCCATGTTCCAGTTTGTGCCCGTCGCCCCTTGTCCTGTTCCTGGGCACTACTGAGAAGAGTCTGGCCACATCCTCTTGCCACCCACCCTTTAGATACTGCTTAGTATTGATGAGATCCCCTCTCAGTCTGCTCTTCTCCAGCTGAACAGCCTCAGGTCCCTCAGCCTTTCTTCAGCAGAGAGATGCTCCAGTTTCTCAATAATGATAACTTTGAACAACATCATGTGGTGCTTAAATCATAGCTCCCTTACTTCAGGAGAGAGAAGCCTCCTTCTCCTGAGGACTCTTGACAAACTGTGAGTCCCCAGCTCTGCTGTGGGTGTCCATGGTGTCCAGATATGTCCAGGTGTGGCCCTGAGGGAAGCCCATTCACCTCCTTGCCACATGGTCAGACAGTGCAAAGGCCTGTCATGGTGTATTTGGTCACAGTGGGACTGATGAGGAGCAAAGAGCCTGGGCCCTGTAGATAAGGAGCAGAAGCAGTGGGTATCATTATTTCCACTGTCCTGAAAGATATGGACCTAATGATGGGCACCCAGGGGTGCCTAAATGGTGATGGGCACCATGATGTAGCTGAATGTGGGCTAAAACCTGCTCTGGGACCCTCCTGCACCAACAGAGCCCTGATGTTCCGACTCTGTAATGGGGTAAAATTGTCGGTACGTCTTATTTGAGGAGTGCCATGGAAGTGCAGCTTTGGGAACTGAATGGCCCCAGGCACTGGGAGATATATCAATAATTCTTTTAGTTGCAAGATAACATTTGCTCCAGGTTGCCTTTCTGAGAGCTTAGTGAAATAGGAATCCATATCATAGTAATTTTGGGGAGAATTCCACTTAACGTGCCGAAATTCTAACCAAGTTGTCTCTTATGCACCCTTAGCTTTAATGTTGCAGTTCCACGTATCCTTGTAGGAAAGGCACATAAAAATGTATGAGCTTATGAGGTTGAACTCCCTCTCTGCCACTGAAACATGTTTTATAGGAAAAATCTACAAAATCCTGTAAAAGCTGTGCTAACGTAGTTGAGCGCTTTCATGATGCTAACGGCGTTTGTAAGGACAGTAAGTAACAAGAATCATTTATTCTACTAATCAAAAGAATATTTACCCATTTAAGTATTCAAACTCTCAAACTTCATACGAGAATGAAATGTCAGGATGGGATAAGCTCCTGATAAGAACGTTAGCTGGATTTATTCTGTGTGATGGCCAGCAAAGAAATGATTAATAACTGTATTTCAGGAACAAGATTGGGGAACTACTAGGTGCTCAGAATTAAGAATAAAAAATGTGGTCACGGTGGGGAAATCTAGTTACTCTGTAGGAAAGGAAGAGATCTTTGAAAACTTGTCATCAAGATCTTCCTTTTTGAAAAAGTGTGTTTCCATAATCAGAACCACCAAGGTCTTTTGTGTACTCTGTCTTCTTCCACGATCTTTTTTGGTGCTGTTCTATAGGGTGGGACTTTGTGTTTTGGGGGGTTTCACATGCTGGCGCCCTTTCCCGCTGTGCTCAGCGCATATGACGTTTTTCTGGCTGCTCTTGGTTATTGCTAAAATTCTCCTGTGTTTTGTGGAGAGGCTTTCTCTCCATACAGGGATCGTGGGTGCGTGGACACGGTCCCCGAGTGCTCTGTGACTCTCGGTGGTGGCACGGGGCAGGGATGTGTGCTGTGTTACCAGGTGAACAAATTGAAGCAAAATCCTCTGACCTCTTCAGTGCCTGCCGGGCCGAGCTCCGCTCTGCCTGATCTGACATGATCTCAGGAGGTATTACAATATTTTTCTCTGCTGTGTGCAGTGATGGCACCCGAGCCCAGCCCGAGGTGCCTGATTGACCATTGCATTGGCCTTTCTGCATTGCATTATCTTGAAAAGAGTGTTGTCAGTCCTGGAGCCGTTCAGTTACTGCTTAGATGTGTGTTTAAAAATACAGCTTGGAGGAAGATGGTTGTCCCTTCCCTGGCTCTGGTGTGGCTTCTGCTCTCTGGTTTAGACCCTGTGGTCTTTCCAGGACCCCTGTACATTGCTTCTTCCCTTGAGATCTAGGGCATGTTTGAGTGCTTCCTTTTATGGGTTTTTCATAAAACGGTTTAGGTTGGAAGGGACCTTAAAGATCATCTCGTTCTACCCTCCTGCCCTGGGCAGGGACACCTCCCACCACACCAGGTTGATCAAAGCCCCATCCAGCCTGGCCTTGAACCCCTCCAGGGATGGGGCAGCCACAGCTTCTCTGGGCAACCTGGGCCAGAACTGTTGTGGTTTTCATTGGTATTTCTTGACCTTTATTTTTGGCTTCACTTATCGTTGTGTTGGCATCCCAGACAGTCAGGAACCAGGCTGAGGGCTTGGGGCTGTGGTGGAGATCAGGTTTGGGGCATTTGTTTGTAGACAAAAGGGTGAATGACCAAATCTGCAACCAGAACCTTTGGAGCTTATGCTCCAAACTGTACCTCAGGTATGGCTGAGGTGACAACAGCCTGGAGGAAAATGACTCTTGGCAAAATGTTGTGCCTGTGTGGTTCCATTCAGTGCAAAGATGTGTCCCAAAGGAGATGGTGAGACTGTTTTGCCCAAGTGGTTACGGCATACGATAAAGGGAGGTGAGGGTAGTTTTTTCTCTCCCTTGCTTAGAACTGAGATTTAAAAACATCATTGGTGTTCTGATGATGTCAGATACGTCTCCCTCAGCAGTGTTCTTCCAATTTCTTTTTAACACCCCCCCCATACTCCTCCTTCTTTGGATCCTGACAGTCAACCTCTGTGTGTTGTTGCGCCCCCATCCTCAGGTGGAGCGATGGCTGCAGGCTGGATAATAGGTGTTAGCAATGATTTATTAGAAATACATCATTAGGAAAATGAGGTTAATGATAGATCATTTTCAGACAGCCTGTTGAAGCCTGTTTTTTATCTAGATCCAAGTATTACCTTTAAAACGCTGGATGTACTTGAAAACCAGGCATATCTGACCAGGCTTTCCAAATTTATGGAGTTCTGCCTCCTCACTGGAAGCAAGGACAGCTATACTTTCTATTTAATGGTATTTAATCTCCATGTAAAGCTTTGGTAGGCATATTTATGTTGAAATTGGAGGAAGGGAGGCAGTACAAAAGGCACAAATTAAGAAAAAGAGGATAGTCTTGAAGATTTGAGGTTTTATGCGAAGTAGATGTCTGTGTGCTGTCAGGAGTGGATGGCTTGAGTGAGGCGGACTGTGGGAGGTGGAAGAGAATTCTAAAGTCAGTGATGAATATAATCCTTGATGAGTGGGATTAGTGATTACTGGGTCTGTCGGTGGTAGCAACATTCCTACTCTCTGATCTGGGGAGGAAAGAAAGCTGCAGGTCTGTCTGTCCATCCCTCTCAGGACTAATATCTGAATGCTGTGGCTCGTGTTTTCCAGAGTATGAGATAATGATCCTGTTGTCTGTGGTTATAGATTTTGAAAGAACGTAATGCATTATTGTCTCTTTCATTAAATTGCTTTTTTTTTTTTTGGTGGAAGGTGCTACCTGATGGCACCTGCTGTCCATAGGAGAAGATGCACCATGTACAGTCTATCAGCAGAAAAGTCCACTGTCGCCTCTGAGCCAGGATGGTTTGATGGTTTGAGAGATTATCCTGCCCCTCTACTCTGTCCTAGTGAGGCCCCATCTGGAGCCTGTGTCCAGTTCTGGGCTTCCCAGTTCAAGAAGGACATGGAACTGCTGGAGAGGGTATAGCTGAAGACCACAAAGATGATGAGGGGCCTGGAGCATCTCTCTTACGAGGAGAAACTGAGGAACTCTTGGGTCTTTATAGTTTGGAGAAGAGAAGGCTGAGGGGGGATCTGATCAATGCTTATAAATACTTAAGGGGTGGGTGTCAAGAGGATGGGCACAGCCTTTTTTCAGTGGTGCCCAGGGACAGGATAAGAGGAAATGGCCACAAACTTAAATATAAGAAGTTCCATCTCAACATAAGGAGGAACTTCTTTCCTGTGAGGGTGGCAGAGCCCTGGCAGAGGCTGCCCAGAGAGGTGGTGGAGTCTTCTTCTCTGGAGACATTCAAACCCCCCCGGACATGTTCCTGTGCAGCCTGCTCTGGGTGGACCTGCTCTGGCAGGGGGTTGGCCTAGATGATCTCCAGAGGTCCCTTCCAACCCCATAGCATTCTGTGATCTGGAGCTGAAGGGTCAGAGAAGTGGGAGGTTTTTTTTTGTCCAGGAAAAAGTCCTTGTTGTTCATAATCCACACTCATTAGTGCTGGTAAATGGCTTGTACTGGGGTGGTGAAGGTACCGAAGCCCTCCCAGCCTGGCTCCTGGCTCTCAGTTGCTGGTGCTGGACAGTGTGATTCTGGGTAGTTGATGGAAACAGCTTTTGCCCCAGTTGTTATGTTTTATTCGAGAAACAGAATGGATCATGTTAAATCACTGAGCAGGAAGAAATGTTTTTTAAATCTTACTTGCCATTTCATGGCCTCTCTGGGTGCCGGGGGTGTGTGCTGTGATTCCAGGTTACTTTTCTGCCGTGAGATCACGAAGCAGCAGATAAGATGACACTCCTTTCTGTTACTGAGACAGCCAATAAACATCCTAATCTGGCTCTCTGCGCCGAGGAGCAGATTTACAGCCGTGTGGTGAGCATAAAACAAATGATCAGAGGATTCGGAGGCAGACTCCTGCAGCAGACAGGCATACGTGGTAGCAAAACCTGATTATTTTTATTTTTTGTGTGCGCATTTTGAAATTGGCTGACGTGATTAATTCGGGGTGATGTATGCCAAGCTGTTCAGCAGAAACTCAGACATATTTCCCCTTCCCCCACCTCCCCTTCTCATCCTTCATTTGTTTCTGAGTGGCTTCTTACATAAAGCAATAACTGCAAAGAAGTCACAGTAAAAAATGTCCTCCGTAAATATATTTTATTCCATGTTTTTCCTTGCACGGTTTTCCTGATTGCAAACTCGGGCTTTGTCTAGAATAAAGATTTTGGAGCCAGGAAAAGTGATGTTGTCCACAGGCCGATGGTGCCATGGCCTCTGTGCCCATCCGCATCCCTGGTTCCCTGGGAGGCAGGTGGGGAGGACACGGGGAGCTGGTCCATGGACGTGCCAGCCAGAGGGTTATGCTGGGACCAGTGTCCATGGTTGGTCCATCAGCCTGTTCCTGACATGAAGAAACCCCTGTGTCTGAGGCTTGTCTGAGGATGGACTTAAACCCCTTTCTCCCCCACCTAAGGACAAGTGATACTTCTCCCTGAGAGCTCAGCGAGCTCCTTAAATTAAAGCCTGTGCCATACGTTTGGGGATTTTCTCCGGTCTCTCCAAACTTACAGAGAGCTTTTTGAGCATAATTTAATGGGATGTAGTCAAGCATGATTTAATGGGACATAAACCGCCTCTTACTCTGATATCCCATTGATCTAAATGAGAGACAAAACTGTAAGGTATCTGTTTCTTTTTGCTATTGATTCATGATTATTTTTTTTTAAATAAATCCTGCAAGCAGGTGCTGGCCTAAGCTTAACTGGAGACAGCAGGATTTAGTGGGGAAAATGTAATTGTGTAACCTGCAGTAATTAGTTCACAGGTGTTGGCAAGGGGCACCCTGTGCCTTGGCAATTGCCTGTTTCTCATCCAGTGCAGACGGGATTGGGAGGGATCAGCTGGAGCCACCTTCAGTTTTCCCTGGTCAGAAGGAAGGGTTTGGGGATGTAGTTGGCCAGTTCTTGCCCTTTCTTTTGCCTGGGCAAATTTCAATTTAAAATGAAGTGCTGGTTTTTAACCCTGTGGAGGACTAATCACTGACACCCACAGGAGTGTGTCGTGGTGGTCTCTCTGTTGTATTTCATTTGAATGTGAAGTTTCCAAATTTTTTCAAATTTTCCCTTGGAAATCCAAATTACTGGACCAAGACTTGGTTGTGGGCAGAGCAGATACAGTGTGAGCTGAGTGTTAGAAATAAAACCTGAGATTCTCCCCCATGGAAGACGTGAGGAGCTGTAGAGGTTTTCCAGCCTATGTAAGAAAAGGATTTGCTTTGGTGTCAATTCAGGTTGTAGAAAAGCTTGGCAAAAAAAAAATCAAAAATCTCAGAATAACAGGTTTATACCCAGAGCTTCTTGTCTCCCCTGTGCTGCTTAGCCTCCAGCTCCCCCGAGAACCTTCTCGAATATCACATTTATCTCATTAATTGCTAATCCCCAAAGAGACCAGCCCACAGTCTGAGCTGAGGACTCCAGCTGTGCCAGACTCCAGTTCTGGCCCAGTGTGTCCCCTTTTGGATAATTAGTGAGACTTGAATCCTGAATTTAGAGTGTTTTGGCCTGGGATCTGAATTTGGAAGGTCCTGCGTGGCAACAGCCAAATGCTTTCTCACGTGAGGGGCATTAGCTGTGGGCAGAGGGGGACGATGTGTCTCAGGTGGGGTTTGAAAGCCTGTACATTGTACTGTACATTGAAAGCCTGTACAATGGGGGCAATTGTCCCCAAGCCACTTGTTATTGTTCCTGCTGGGAACTGGTGCTGGTTTTTCTGTGCCCTTCCTCCAGGTTGTGCTTGAAACACTGAGGGCAGCAGAGATTTCACAGAATCACAGAATGGCGGGGGTTGGAAGGAGCCTCTAGAGATGAGACCATCTTGTCCAACCCCCTGCTGGAGCAGGGTCACCCAGAGCAGGCTGGATGGGAATATGTCTGGGCAGGCTTGAATCTCTCCAGAGAAGGAGACTCCACACCCTCTCTGGGCAGCCTCTTCCAGGGCTCTGCCACCTTCACAGCAAAGAAGTTCTTCCTCATGATCAGGTGGAATTTCCCATGTTCCAGTTTGTGCCCATTTCGCTGTGTCCTGTCATGGAGCATCACTGTCTGGCCCCATCCTCTTGCCACCCGCCCTTTAGCTATTGCTCAGCATCGATGAGCTCCCCTCTCAGTCTGCTCTTCTCCAGCTGAACAGCCTCAGGTCCCTCAGCCTTTCCTCAGAACAGAGATGCTCCGGTCCCTTGATCATCTTTGTAGCTTCCACTGGACTATCCAGCAGTTCCCTGTCCTTCTTGAACTGGGAAGCCCAGAACTGGACCCAGTGCTCCAGATGTGGCCTCACCAGGGCAGAGCAGAGGGGGAGGATGAGCTCCCTTGACCTGCTGGCTGTGCTCTTCCTGATGCACCCCAGGAGACCATTTGCCTTCTTGGCCACAAGGGCACATTGTTGGTTCATGGGCAGGACTCGCGGGTCTCTCTCCACAGAGAGATACTCTCAAGCAGGTCAACCCCAACCTGTCCTGGTGCACGGTGGGGTGATTCCTCCCTCTCATGCCTTGTGTCTTTCCACCTTAGACGTGGGTTCAGTGATTTGGTTTAGTGGTGGTTTTTATCAGTGTTAGGTTGCTGGTTGGACTCAATGATATGATAGGTCCCTTCCAACTTTGATAATTCCATGATTCTCTGATTCTCTATTGTTACAAGAAAATGCAGCCCCGCAGGGCTGGGAAGGTGCTGTGCTTTGGGGAGGGTTGAACTGGAGAATGGAGCTCCATGAGCTGGAGCGATGGGCAGCCACCAGCCTTGCCTGCCCGCTGTCCTCGGGAGGCAGCAGGGTCTCCATCCACTGCAGGACGGTGAGTCCTCCCTAAACTGCTGTCTCCACTGTTTCCAGGAGTAAAATAGTCAAACCTCTGTGCCTCTGCCTGTGAATGGTCTGAATGCTAAGGCTGAACCACAAAGTTGAGATCAATCCTTTTTGTATTTAAAATACTAAAATTAAATCAATAAATAAACCTAAAGTGAACCCCCCCACCTCCCATCTTATGTGCTCATTATTCCTGTGGTTTCTTACAAGTTCTCCACTGGTCCTCCTAATTATGTTTGAGGCAAAGCATTTATTTTTAAATTTTTTTTTCTTTCTCCCCTCTGTGGCCCTAGGAGAGCCCCAAAGCACCAGGTGTTTTCCTGCTCACAGGCAGGACTATTTGTTAACACCTCGGCCTGTCAATACCGACCTGCGGTGGTGGAGCCCGACCACACGTGTCCGCGGGTGGAGAGCATCGCTCCATGCCAATGATTGCAGAGAGCCCGTGTGAGGGCTGACAAACTTACAGTTAATTTGGGTTTCAATTGCTGCCTTCTCTGCTCGGTGGTTGTGACCAAAAGCCATCAAAGAGCAGGGTGTTTACGCAAAGCCTTTGCTTCCCACCCCGCTGCCTCCAGCGAGCAATGCGTCCATTCCTGCCCCGCGCTTATCTCTTCTCCCCATATCTCTGTCCTCAGCCATGGGGGGAGGAGAGCGGGGATCAGGGTGGTGTGGGGCGAATGCCAATGAGCAGGAGAGGAACCTCAAAGGGTTTGGTCTGGATTTTCCTCCGAACCTCTCTGATCAGGAGCTGAGCTCTTTATCCCCCTGAAGCGAGCCCTGGGGGAAGGTTGCCTGGAGGTGTGCAATGATTAAAAGGAAATGCTCTTGCTCCTCTGACCACTTTCTCTTCAGCTTAGCAGGTATCGACATATATCAAAAGCAGGTTTTTAATCTTGGAGTCACTTTAGTTTGACTTTTGTGGCAGGATTTCAGGGTCAATCATCACTTTACCCCCTCACGATTGTTCGTTTGTTTTAAGTGGAGGCTTTCCCTCTGGAAAATCCTTTCCAGCATTGGGCGTGTTCCCTTTTGTAGAGAGCGTGGCTTGGTTTAGGGCAGGCAATGGTTAAATCAAGAAATACAACTTGTTTTTATCCAGTGTACTTTTTTAACTAAAGAAGATTCATCCAGAGCTGTGTTTGTTGTTAAAAATCTTTGTCTCCCAAATCTGGTGTTGGAGTCTGAAGAAGGAGCGCTGCTGCTGCCGAAGGAGCACCCGGCACAATTAACCACCGAGTCCTTGTCGGGGAGTCAGTGAGCTCGAAGCGACGTCGTCGGTGTGTTCTGTCTTTCTTTGCTTTATCTGGGCAGGATTGACTCGGCAAATACTCATTGTAATTCTGTGAACACGGCTAATGTTGCATGTCTAATCTGTCATGAATGTGGTGAGGGAGGGGGGAGCCTCCTTTCCTTCTTCCCTCCCACGTGCTTACAGTAGGGGAAGCTGGAGAGTTTGATTAAATTATTCGAGGTAGTTGAAGGTAGCCTGTTTGCTTTCTGCAAGTGCTTTTATGAAGATGAGGTTTCTGGGTAGGATAAAGTTCTGTCGGTGGATGGTGGTGGTGGCACCACCATCTGTGCCTCTTTGGGAGCAATGTGCTCTCCTTGGAGAGGCCCCTTCCACCAGGAGCCACCCTAGTTCTGCTCCACAGGTGTCCTTCATCTTGGGGTAACGTGAACCAGTCACTTGCCAGGGATGGAGGTAGCTGGTGGGTGACCCAGGAGCTTCTTCCGCCTCTGATGTCTAAGCAGGTGCCCAGTCACAAGAAAACTTGAGTTAAGCAATTATTCCTGAAACCCAGAGAGATGGCTGCAAGGTTTTCAACCTCTCCTGGCTGCGTAGTGCAAAGACACCGGTTTGTGGCTGTGCTCTGCTGGGGGACCTCAGGGACAGGGGTGTATTCAGAAGTATTCTCAAAGGGAGCTAAAACATCTTTTAAGACTATTTAACCAAGAGTCATTTCATATTCATTTCATTCCAAAGCAAATGGGAAGAAAATTCACAAGTGCCATTTAAGAGCAAAGTTAATTTCTGAGCACCTATTAATCTTAAAAGAGAACAGGGATTTGGGAGTTTCACTTTAAATGGCGAAACCATTTTCTCTCTGGGGGCTATTTTGAGTTACGTGCCCTCAGACGTACAAACACAGCCCTGGTTGAGGTAGCTCCGGGTTGGTGTCCTCCGTTGCCACTCTCTCCTCCGAGACGGCGCTGCTGAGATTGTCCCCAGGGGGCTGTAACCCCAGCTGTGTGGAGCCGTGGGATGTCCCCTGTGGTGTGTGTGTCTCTACTAACCCTGTCTTTCCCTCTCTCTGCCCTTTGTGCTGCAGGTGCAAAGAGCTGAAATACAGCAAGGACCTGCCCCAGATCTCCATCATCTTCATCTTCGTGAACGAAGCGCTCTCAGTTATCCTGCGCTCGGTGCACAGCGCGGTGAACCACACGCCAGCTCACCTCCTGAAGGAGATCATCCTCGTGGATGACAACAGCGATGAAGGTTAGCAGCTCTGGGAGCTTAGATCTCCAAAAGAGGGAGTTGAATTTCCTAAAACCTCGTTGAGGGGTCACGCTTTAGGAGCAGTGACACTGCTAGGAGGGACATGGTGGCAGGTTTGCTGGCTGGCACAACAGTTTTCTCCAGCTTCTGTAGCAAAAAAGAAACAGGACTAAACCGAAATTAAAATCTGAGATAATTATTGCTTGAAAGTGTAGCTGAAAGCTTGAAGGCTTAAAGGAAACCAGAGAGCAATCTTAGCTTTCTCTTCATAGTAGCATCCAAAAACTCTAGTTTCAGGTGTGTCCTTGTTTCTAATAATAACACTTTGTTATAGAAATGCCCCCCTGGGGTTAACGGACAGGAGCCTGGGGCTGTTTCTGGTTTGGTCCCTGGCAGTGGTCCTAAATGAGACATTTTCTCTGTGTGTGCCTCAGTTTCCCAATATTGGGACCCTTTAGAAACCCTCCTTCCTCTCGTATTCTATTTTTGATATGAGAAAGGTGAATACAGAGGAAGAAGAGGAAACAAACACTCCCCCCCTGCTCGAGTCAGGCCGTGACTGACTGCGGGGGGGGATGTTGGGTTTCCCACCTTACACACGTGTGCACTTTGGAAGTGGCTCTCAGCCACTGTACCTTCCCGACTGCCTTTTGATAACACAGAGCTGCAGGAGGTGGTTTCATCTGGAAGCATTTTCAAACTTGGATTCTTCCAAGATTTATTTTTTTTCCCAATATACAGTTGGGTAATATTATTATCAGGGTAGTATCTTATACCCTGATGATATCAGGATAGTTAAAATCTTCACAAAGAGAAGCAAATGGTTAAGTTACTTTGATTACTGCCTTCTTTATTTGTACTGCATGCTTTTAATGTTATTTTAAAGAAATAACAGACATGCTGTGGATGCTGCCATCAGAAGGGAAGATCAGGGAGGGTGCGGGACGTGGAGAGCTCATTTCCAGAGGGAGCCTGAGAGGTTGCTCATCTGTCTGCAGTGAGATGAGATAGTGTACAGCAAGCTATTCAAGCTTATAAAAATAGGCACTCAAATACCACAGTAATGAGCACCATAGAAAGCTGATGAATTATAATTACCAGTAAAAGGAACAGGAGGGCAGCTCCTCAGCTGATAGAAATCACAGCAGCTCTAGTGCAGAAGCCAGGATGGTGTGCACCAGTGAAACCAGGGGATTTCAGAGCTGGAACGGCTTGGCTGGTGAGGAGATAGTGCAGGTGATCTGTCACTGCAGCATTTAGCAGTGCCCAGGACTTAAAGGGGGTGAAATACCTCTAATGAGATGCTGCCTCTCCAAATTTTACCATATCAATGGGGTGAAGAGAGAAGAACATGCTTTAAAAGAAGAGTAGGGAGCTTCTCTACCCACTGCCACACAAAAAGAAATGCGTTTCTAAGCGGCCTTCACCTGCACAGAATGAAACCTCTTTAGCCACCAACCGAGACTGCAAGGCACTGCCATCCCTCCCAGTTTGCTGCTGGGCAGGGCCAGTGCTGGTGGGGTCTGGTGGTGGGGACGGTCACTGGCATGGTGGTGACAGGGCAGCAAGATGGGTGGCCAAGCTCGTAGCGAGCTCAGGCACTACCAGTTCTGGGTTTTCCTCTTTATGCCAGTCCTTGCAGGCTGGCCCAGCTGTTTTATGGCACTCCCCTGGCCAGGCAGGTGACACAAAGTGAGGGACAAATTCATGCATCGTTTGCAGGAGGTGGGAAAACCCTATCCTCCCTCCATGCCTGGGCAACATGCACTTGGCATCCCAGCAAGAGGATGGATGGATTGCACGGGGATGGGGAGCATCCAGGGTCCCTAGTGATGGGACTGGGTTGTGCTGAAGGTTGTACAACACCCGAACACCGAGGTGGCTCTGTCCTCAGGAACCCTGCTGTGGAAGTTTGTGAGGAGAGTGGGTGTAGGGCAGGAAGTGATGCTATTAGCTGGTGGGTTTCGTTAGCAATGTCAGCACTACGCTGCTGAGTCTTTGCAGGCATCATGACAAATGAAATTTTTAAGGAAGGATTTGAAGGAAGATAATGAGGTACCTTGGCAGATGTTTATGGAGAGCTCCTCCCAAGCGTGTAATAATCTAGTTTTCTCATGTAAAAGAAACGATACAAACCAGAGCGTATCTCTGGGACCCATGCGTTCCCTCTGCAGCATCAAGGAGCTTCAATGACAGTAAAGAATTATTAATGGCAATAACATTGTCATATAGTTCCTGCTAATGGTAGGAAATGATTGTGAGCAGCAATAGCAACATCATAGAGTTGATGCTTTGGATATTACAAACAAAGTCATTGCAATATATAGATTTGGCTCCTACAGGAAATTAATTACAAGAAAATAGCATCACATGAGCTCTGAGATTTAGAGATGAATCCTGGAGGATGAAGTGCTGGTGTCGAACAGAGGACGGGGGTGTGTGGGTGTGACTTTGCTGGTTGTGACTGAAGAAGAGAAGGAATTACTTTAGGCTCTTTGGGTGTTTGAGGGATGGTTTCTCTGGGTATGTGGCTGTTGCTGTCACCTGGGCAAAGCCTTTGAGGGCCCAGTTTCATACACCTGAAAGAAGGTTGACCTCCAGAGGTTGGCTCAAAACCAGTGGCTGTGTTGTACCCTGGTGGGGCACTAGGAGCAGCTCCTGGGAAAGCTGCTGAAGGCTCAGGAAGGTCCACGGCTCGGGGCTGCACACGGGGGTGCTGCTGTGTAGGTTTTGTCGGGGAGCATTTTATGCAGATGAGAAGAGGAAACGCAGCCTGTCTGGGTAAATGAAGAACAAAGTGGGTTCCCAACCCAAATACTAAAAGACCCTCTGGGATTTCCAAATCAACTTTAAGTTTTGAAACAAGTCCCAGGGACAGAGGCAAGAGCCACCCACCCCACGCACCTCGGCTGCTTTTTGCCCTTCAGGTAAAGCACGGACTGGTTACACAGCCAGCATCAAAACCTCTCCCTGCTTTGTAGTTTTCGGACTGGAACAAACTGCTTCTGAAGACTCATTAGACACTCCTGGCTCCCAGCTTTGTTGTAAGGTGGTGTGTACGACATCACACAGCATAAAAGTCTGCAATGAGAGATTAAAAGTTAATAAGCGAAGTCATTCTGATTCTTTATATCTGAATTGTAAATGGATAAAAGATACCAATGTGTTGTAACAGGGAGGGGAAAAAAAAAATCCCTCCTTGAAGGAAGAAGCTCAGGGAGTTGTAGTTTGAACCCCCTTCTCCCTTGAGCTGCAGGTTATACTTCATAAAGACTTTTTTGGAGGCAGCTTCTTTTTGTGTTTGTCACAGGGTGTAATTACAAAGCAAGTGCACAGGTTGTGTTTCTGAGTGATAACACGTTTCCTGGGTTGTTGGAGGGATGCAGCAACGTGCCCCTGAGATGGTGTGTTATCTCGCAGCTGCACACTTTGTCTCACTCTGTTGCTTAATCATCACCTGCTTTATATTTCGGGGTTTTTTGCTGTTTGTCTTTTGGTGTTTTTAATCTGGGATAATATCTCTTTGAAAAGCAAACCTCTAGGTGTAAAAGCAAACCTCTGGATAAGAGACTTGCTTAGAGGAGCTGGCTACACTCGGGGAGACATGCCATGGGTTGTAATTTACCTCGCTGTAACGTATTAGCTGTGGCTTGATATATCGTGTTCTTGTTTTGCAGCTCGTTCCAACAGCAACGAGAGCGGTTCGTGTGTGCTCTCCCGGGAGCTGGCTGGTTGCCTTCACCCCATTTGTGTTTGGAGGAGGGTTTTAGCAGGATTGCAAGAAGCCGAGTCGTTCCTCGGCTCCTCCTGGGTGCTGCTCCCACCTGACTGCCTCTTTACTCAAACTAAAGATGGGTCACATAATTGCAGCTGACCTCGTGCCATCCCACTGCCTTCAGGCCCTTCCGAGGCATGGAGGGGAGCAGCAAATCTGCTGGGTTTGGCTCTTGTTGGCTTTTGCTGGACCAAATAAACCAGAGGTTTGCACCCAACGCACCTCTGGATGCATCCCTTCAGTGGGACCAGCTTTGCCTGTCCCCCTCTGTGAGAATCGGCTCATGGTTCCTCTCCCCTTTTCACAGTTTTTTCAATATTTGCAGGCACAAAGCTTCAGAGACTCACCTGGCACCGAGTCTCGCTGCAAAAGTTCTTATATTCATCTGTTGCTCATTGAAGGAGTTTCTTTTGTGAGTTCATGTCACAGAAAACCAGCCACGATGGCTTTGGGGTCCAAGGCAGGCGAGAGTGTGGGACGAGGTAGGACTGGTGTCTCCCGTGGAGCACTCCCAGCCCCGACTCCCGTGTCCTCCAGCCTTTGGGGTTTCTGATAACAGCCTGGGGCTCTGTAGATTTTCCCACCTGGAAAACACAGTGCTGTTTTCTTTAGGGGTGTAGAGGAGGTGCAGTCTTCTCCCTGCCACCACCTGGACATTGCTGTTAGACGTTGTTTGCTCTTGGGAGTTCCTCGAGATCCTCTGGTGCCATTGGTCTTTGCTCCTTTCTTTGTGTGGCAACAAGCAGTTCCCACCTTTAGTTCTGGGGACTCCAATGGGATTTGGGGGGAATTGGGCAGGATTTGTGGTGTGGGGTGCTGAGCAGTGGATGTTCCTGAGGTTGCTTCTGGGCTAATGCCTCTGGCAGGGTTACTTTCAGTGGCATCAGGTGGTTCGATTTCTCTGGCAGGCTTATTTCCCAGAAAGCTCATGTAGGTGACAAAGTACTTTGCAATAGGTAACATAAGGCATTGCAGCTGGCAGATGGGTGTTTTAATAGAGCAACAGGTCTATTGGATTCTAGTTCCTTGGACTTGCCCTTCAGTGAAGATCAATACAGATGGACAGAGAACAAAAGACAGGGCTGAAATTGAACCCGCTGGCATTTTCAGTAGAATTCCTCTCTGCAATTCTTCCCTGGAAGTTGCTCATGCAACGGCAAAGATCACACATTCACATGTACCTCCATGTGCAAATAGTGATTGCATCTGTAATACGTGCGACTTAAGAATGATGGGGGCATGCTCTGAAGGATGGGCTTCCCCAAAGGGTGCGTGAGGAAGAGTGCCATGGGATACAGAAGAGAAAGGAGTGCTGGATTCCATCGCTGTGCTTGGTTTGGATCGTGTAGATCCACCCACTGAGATACCTCACGTGCATGGCCTCAATGTGTGGTCCTTTGATTAGGAAGGGTGAAGGGGAGCTGAGCAGCTTCCATCTTGACTCCTGGCTTTCTTTGTCATTACTTTGCATCCAGAGGCTCAGGTTATGGCCACTGGGCTGGTTATCATGCTAAATTTATCATCGGCTCAGTATCTAATGGATACTCTCATTTTCAGCAAGCGCCGCTCTGACCCCACGCCAGGCAGAGGTGAGGAGAAAGGCAGCAAGTTTAAATCTAAACAGCGAGATGCTTTCCCTTCTGCTGTAATTTGCATGAAGTCCTGAAAATAGCAGATCCAAAGGCCAGGTTGCCAGTCTGTGTGAAAACAGACTCCCTTCAGCGAGGGTATCTGCTATTGTCCATTAGTGCAAGTCAGTTAATTCCTGGCAAACTACTTCAGACCTCCCAACCTTCCGATTGCAGCTTTGGGATGTGCCGCGAAGACACAGCAGTCGGGGATGAAACGTTTCTTAAGTCAATATGACAGATGGGGAGCTTTGCTGCTACTGACCTTAATGCAACAGCTCTCTGCATCCTGTGCCTGGAGCCACGCGCCCTGACAGCACGTCGGAGCCACCACGAGTGGTTTTCTGTCACACTAATGGCACTCCACGAAGCGGCTGCTGAGTGAAGGAAAACACAGGGTGAAATCAGGAATGGCTCCAAGTGACTTGGACTGAGATTAACTTTGCGAGTGAGTTGTGTGTGTGTGTGTGAGAAGGGCCACGGAGATGCTGGGAGGGCTGGAGTCCCTCTGCTGAGAGACAGGCTGAGAGAGTTGAGGGGGTCAGTCTGGAGAAGAGAAGGCTCCAGGGAGACATTAGAGCCCCTTCCAGTCCCTAAAGGGGCTCCAGGAGAAATGGGGAGGGACTCGTGATCAGGGAGAGGAGCTGTAGGATGAGGGGAAATGGCTTTAACCTGAAAGAGGGGAGATTGAGATGAGATCTGGAGAAGAAATTCTTTGCTGTGAGGGTGGTGAGAGCCTGGCCCAGGTTGCCCAGAGAAGCTGTGGCTGCCCCATCCCTGGAGGGGTTCAAGGCCAGGTTGGAGGGGGCTTGGAGCAACCTGGTCTGCTGGGAGTTGTCCCTGCCCAGGGCAGGGGGTGGCACTGGATCATCTTTAACTTCCCTTCCAACCCAACCCATTCTATGATTTCCAGCCTGCTGGAGTTAATGTGGAAGGAGCTGAGCATGTCTGGTCCCACAGGATCAGTGTCTGCAGGACTGGGGAGCTCTGAGACAGCTGCTCTGCTGGTGCTGGGGTTTCCACTGCTGCTTTTGGACACAGCCATGTTCAGTTCCCACTCAGTGGTGAGGGGAGACCTGGGCTGAGGCTTCCTGGGAGTTAAGAATGGGAATTTTACAAAGCATTCCCGGAGACTGGCAGTTCAGTTTTGTTACCTAATGCTGCATGTTCCACACCTGCACTTCTGGATGTGCTGAGAAACAAAATCCAAAGCCCACCCCGTCCCTGTGCCTGCTGCCTGGATGCCCAGGTGAGTGCCACGTGTGTGTCTCTGCACTGTGTCCTCCTCCCACGCTGCCCACCAGCTTCGGGAGGGCGAGAGGCTGGCAGGGGCTGCCATGCACGTGTAGCCCTTCTCTTTGTTTTCTTTCAGGCACATAAGAAAAGTAAATTCTCACCCAAAAGGTATGGGCTGAGCCAGGGTGTAGAGTAGAGGGAGTAGAGCCTGGAAGTCTGGTTGTATGGGAAGCCCTTGGTGGAGAGAGAGTCTGGAACCATGTTTCCCATGTCTACTTAATGGTTTTGTGTCTCTTGAGTGTTTCTCCATGTGTGTAGCAGCCCACTAGTAGCACGTTGCAGGCAGGAGAGAGGCACTCTGGCCTCTGCTGGTGAATGGGGTGGTGGGTTAGAACGATGCTAATCATGAGCATCTCCTCCACTGGCTCTCCATGGTCACCTCCTGCCATTTGGCAGGTGCAGGGATGTGCTGCACTGGCCTTCGTGCTCTCAGCAGATCGGTCCTTCACCCGTTAGCTTCCCGCATCCTCTCAGGAGGAAGAGGTACATGGCTGTGGCTCCCTGGGGACTTTCTGACGAGCTGCCTGTTACACCACATGGTGGGCATAGGAATCTCTCCGGCTTCATCCTTCACTGCCTTTGAGACATGATGTTACAATTCCCCCCTGTTGCACTGCAGCTATACTCTCCTTTGAGCTGCTCAGACAATTCCCATGAAGATTTTTCTTTTTTTCCTTCGGCTGAGTTGATAACTCCAATCTGAAAGTTGTTTTAATTGTTCAGTCTAGCCTGTAACGCAGCGGTCTGCAGCATTAATGACTTACCTTCTGACAGAAACACGTGAGATGCCACTCTGTGCCTGTGGGCTTTCATCTGTCAAAAAATCTGTGTCTCTGTCTCCTTAAAACCATTTGGGAGAGTTGTTGTCTCCATAAAATATTGGTTTTTCTCTGAGTGGCTCAGCATGAAATGGAAGTTGCTGAGTTATGTATGTATGTGATACAGATGCTTTGAATTGAGGAAGGGGCTCATTTGCTTTATTCTTTTTATTCCCACTTCAGCATAAAATTCAAATGAGACTTTTGGGAAATTGGTATGTAAGGGGAACCATCCCAGAATGGCAGTCTGAAGAAAGCACATGTGCTTGGAAGAAGGCGTGGAAGGGAAGGCAACAGATAATCCCTTTTCCTTTGATTTCTTGGGCTGAGACCCACAGATGGAATTTGCTGTTTAATCTTTTGTGCTCCATTGCCATGTTTCCTTCATGTAGGAACACACATGTGCTCATGTCTCAAGTATTTTACCATGTGGGTTATATTAATGGTGATATTAATGGTGACTTCTTTCTTTTTTTTTTTTTTTTTTTTTTTTCTGGAGAGGGAGCACATGTGAGGGTTGGTAGACTATACTTCAGGGTCATGAACCGTATCTTAATATCTTAATTTTCTGCTGTCCTAAAACCTCTCGGGGATAAAAGACATTCCCAGGAGCTGCTTTCATGGTGTTAACAGTCCCTGTTGGTGCACACTGGTATGGTTTAACTTTTATTTCTCATCTTCATGCATTTAACAGATGCACCAGGATGTAAAAGGACCAAGGTTTCTGGCAGAGCACTAGCACTTTTCCAAATTGTTGAAAAAACATACTAGTCCTGACTCCTCATTGTAACTTTTCATGTGCTTCTACGTTCCGAGTCCTGTGTGTCTTTTATATTCAATGCTTCCATCAGGAAATGCAGGGCTGGTAATGACTGCAGGCTGACAGATTCATTGTATCCTCAGCTGTCACACACATACGGGCTGAGACAACATAATTAAACAATCTGCAGTTTCCAATGAACAGAAGATACGTGGTATGAGCATCTTCTGAATGAAACCAAAAATCTCTTTCATCCCCTTGTAAAAGCAGGGGGAATTGCAGCTTTTCTAGTGGCAAAGCTTGGAAAACATACAGCAAATCCTGAGACTGTAGTAGTGAATCTGAATGAAGAGGATAGTAAAGCTCATACACAGTTTGATGTAGTTTAAGCTACTTCAGATGGGTTTGGCAGCATTTTTAGCAATCCATACAGCTAAAATCTCCATCAGAAATTCAGAGCCACTAGTGATTGGTATCCACAGGTGAGTTTTTGGTATTCTTGTCTCTCTGTGGGATGGTACCCAGATATTGCAAAGCAATCTAGATGACCTCTTGTTGCCCTTTGCCTCTGAAGATGGCATTTGGACTCCTTAGTTGTCCAACATCAATGTTTTTGGCAACTGTGAATTTTGTTGTAAGGGTTGTAGTCAGTACACCATCAGGTGGTCTTTTACAAATCAGGATTGATTGAGACTAAGTGGTTATATCTGTCCCAGTGGTGTTCAGAGATGTATGGCTCCAGTAAGTTGTGCTCAGTAAAGTGGGTTTATTTTAGGTGAAAACTATTGCACTTTTTCAATGGGTTTTCTGGCACTTCTTCTCTAGAGGAACTGAAGGCACCGCTGGAAGAATATGTCAATAAGCGGTACCCGGGGCTGGTGAAGGTCGTGCGCAACCAGAAGAGGGAAGGCCTTATCCGAGCTCGTATTGAAGGCTGGAAAGTTGCCACAGGCCAGATCACTGGATTTTTTGATGCCCATGTGGAGTTCACTGCTGGCTGGTAAGTGCTCGACCAGGGCTTGGTTGGAGTCTGTGTGTGTGATGCATTAAAATAAGGGACAGTCCATCGTTTTCCTTCTGTACTGAACGGCCACTGATGGAATATGATGGGAGGATGCAAGGAAAATCTGTCCTTGCCCTTCTTTCCTGTTATCATTTTATATTCCCTCCTTTTATGCGTGCACCCACCCTTCACCTCCCTCCTCGTTTACATTTTTCAGGTTGATTTCCCATTCTCTGAGCCCTGAGTAATTTCTGTAAGTTTTAAAAAGCAAGGGATGGAAAGAGAACGTTGTTTCCTGCTTCCTTGCCCTTTGCAGCTGGGTCCCGCTGGGGAAGCCTTAAATGGTTTAGATGGATTTGTTTCTTCTGCAGCTTGGAATAAGTGCAGGGGTGCAGAAACAATGAAAGGTGTTTCATAAGGATTTTTTCATAGAGATTCAAGACATTTGAGTTCCAGTGGCTTGAACTTGAGTCTAGATCATGAGACAAGCCAGAGTGATTTATTTTTTTCTCTCTCTCTCTGACCAAATGTAGAAGGCAAATGGTCCATGTTTAGAAAAGCGGAGGTGGAAGACACTAACCTGTGTGTAATTTGAACAGAGTAACATCACAAGAAAAATGCTGTAACAGGTGGGAACGGGGAGTTCTGCTCAATTACTGAGTTCTTTGTAATGACAATGTGGCTGAAGGGTGTATTTAGGAGCTGTTTCTTCTGTTGACATCTGTGTTCTCAACTAAACGTTTTTCTCTTTGGGCCATGGCCCAAATCACACCTGATTTTATTGACACACAGAGGGGGCTCCCATTTGCCAAGCTCTTGAAATGTCTTTTCTAGGGATAGAGAGTGAGCTTTTCTGCAGTGTGGGCTTGGCTCTCTCTAGTGTTCTGTACCCACCGCTGTTGCTGGAGGCACCGGAGTGCGAGTTCCTCCTCGTGTTGGTAGTCTGAGCCCAGGACCATCAGTGGTCTGCACAGGGCTGCAGAGGTGAGGCTGTACATCCCTTGCTCTGGGCACTGTTGAATGTCCCAGAGCTGAATTTTGTAGCTGTAGAGTCCATATTTCGTTCTTCAAAGTGTGTTCCAAGTTAAAAAAGACCCTCAGATAGTCCCACTTTCAAGAATTTACCCTGCTCTGCCCAGGGATGTGGTTTTTTTTGGATTTGAGGGCAGTCTGGACTAGTTTTAAACAAAATGCATCCTTCGTGGCCTTGCTTTACATAAGGCAAGGTTTCAAGCCAGGCTTCCTGGCCCATGGATGGTGTTTTCATGCAAGATTCCCACCTGTGCATGACAGCGCACGGATCTGTGTGCAGTCACCCTGCAGAGGCACATCAGGCTGTTCCCAGGAGAACCACCCAGGTTGAACAGAGGTACATGAGAACAACCATGTTGCAGCCAGCCAAGAGCCCATCTATCCTCCTGTTGTGCCAGTAACCACAGCTGGAAGCCTGGGACAGCACGTACAGGTAGGGCTAGCACGTACAGTCATCCTTCAGAGCACACTACCAAAGCCCACCGATGTGCAGATGTGAAGCAGCTATGACTTCTAGGTATTTAGCAACCCTCACTGCATTTCTCATCCCTTTTTTACCTGTTGCCCATCAAGCCTGTATAAACTTCAGGCATTCACAGCATCCTTGGGCAAGGTGCTCTGCAGCTCAACTACCCACCCTGAAAAGAGCTGACTCCTTGTTGTCCATCTTGGGTCTGTTTCTTTTGATGGTCCATAGGTCTTGTATGGAAAGGGTCTCCAGGTGGTCATGGAGCACCTTCTCTGAGCTGCTCCTGGCTGTACAGTCAGTCTGACACACCAAATTGGGCCCTATTTCATGTATTGGCTGCTTTTGTTGCTGCCTTAATAAAGATGTCTGGAAAGCTCAGGTTAAAAACATGGAAATTTTGAAAATTGGAAACTTTATAATATGGAATTATTATTTAATAATGCTTTTTTAAAAAAAATCAGCACAGCAGAGAAAACACGGTGTCCTAGCCATGCAGGAAAAGGTAAGGTCCTTACCACAGTTTAACACCTTTGTGAAAATAGCCCTTTCCTTGCGCTGAGAGCTCTGGCCAGTCCGTGAATTTGTGTAGTCAGTTGTGGAGACACTGAACCTCCCCAGAGCTGCAGGGCTGTGGCTACCTGAGCTCCGTGCGTGGCAACTGTCCCCCGCACTGTGATGGCAGCTCCATGTGAGGGACGTGCCCGGGTGGGAAGTCCCATCAAGTGGAAGAGCTGAAGCCTCTCAGGGCCGATGGAGCTCAGCAAAGCCCCTCTGAAATAACCTTTTTAAACTCAGCAGTTTAAAAGTTTAAACTCATGACAGTCCCTGGACTCCTTGGGCTGGGTTCTGCTGTGTCACCCTGAAGATGGGATGCCACTTGTGAATGGGAACAGAGAGGATTATTCCTATATAATTATTCCCTTTTGTTAACTGAATGGTGACAAGACCGCCTGTTTTCTTACCCTCCTTTAAGGGCACACACTGTAGGAAAGCTGCAGTGTCCCTCTGCAAATTATGGGAGAAATTAATGGTCTTTTTCCACCTGTTTTTTTTAACCACTCAGGGCTGAGCCGGTACTTTCACGAATTCAGGAGAACCGGAGGAGGGTCATTCTTCCCTCCATAGACAACATCAAGCAGGACAACTTCGAGGTGCAGCGCTACGAGAACTCTGCCCACGGGTACAGCTGGGAGCTGTGGTGCATGTACATCAGCCCCCCCAAGGACTGGTGGGATGCTGGGGACCCCTCCCTGCCCATTAGGTACGTCACAGAGCCTGGTGTCTCGTGGGGTACGGGGAGGAAAAATGCAGAGATTTAGAGCGAGGACAGCAGGTTGGAGGGGTTGGGTACAGCAACACAACAGGAGTTGGGTCAGGAAGGCTGTGACACAAGCCCAGAAGGGTTTTGATAAGGCAAAGGGACTTGGAAAGGGGTACTATTTGGTAGCAATATGCAAAACCATTGGTAAAGTATAGGAACTGTATAGATTTGTACAGTCTTGTCTTTAACTGCATAGGACAAAGTCCCTTGACCTTAATTACAGCATTAAGGTTTTGCAAATCACAAGGAATGAGGTGGTGATTTCTGTGTAATGAACTGAGCGTGGATTCATGAAATACAGCACTGTGTGTTCTGGAACAAAACGTCTGTCTCCTCTCGGGGGAAACTTTGTAAAAATATATCTTAGGTAGTCCTGACTCTTCAGTTATAGGGTTGGCAGCTCTGAAATGTTGCCCCGGCCCCCCCAGATCTGAGGTGTGGGTCGAGCCTGCTGGGACAGAAGCAAAGTTGGAGAAAGGGAATAACTCGGGGTGGGGAGGGGGAAGCTGGGGCTGCCCTGTCTGCAGGGGTCGGTGATTTCCCCTTCAGCCCTGGAATATCTGATGCGATGCTCTGATCAGGAGTGGTTTCCTGGCCAGGTGAATAGGATAAATTGCTTCTAATAACATGGAGAAGGCTTGTCCTCAAGCATGTCAGATATGCACATGTGCAAATCCACACCTGATGTGAATCATGAACTAGAATATTTGTGCTCTGGTCAATGATACAGTCCCTGGAAGGTGGAATTAGATCTATTCCCATTTACAGAGAAACTTATTTTATTCCTTTGGGCTCTCTTGTTCCAGACAGCATATTCAGCCATCAGTGGCTGAATTGTCAGTTTATTCTGGAGAGGGATTGAATCTTAGAGTAATAAACAGTTATTTTAACCAAATGCAGGCTTCTTGGCTTGTTTGAGGATGGCTGGGGTGCACAGAAAGTGAAGCTGAGGAATTCAGAAGCCTTTGCCAGCGAGGTGTGAGCACTGGCTATCCCTGCCGCTCCGGTGCCCGAAGGGTGATAAAAGTGGATGGTCTCTGTTGGGATGAGCCTCTTGGTCACTGGATGTGACTCAAAGTGTTACAGGGAAGAGCAACCTCTTTTATTGGACTAAACTGCTGTAGTTTTGTTAAACAGTCAGGTGTTAGCCATGTGGGATGTCCTCTGTGACCATGATACCACCGCGGGACCTTGCTGTGGTTCAAAAACTGGCAGACAAGGTTTGCTGAGGGAACAGGACCCATCCAAATATGGCATTTAGATCTATGACCTGACTTTCTGTTCTACTATCCTCCAAGAATGTTGTTTTAATTTAATTTTTAGGTTAAGGAGGTTAAGGTGTGGCAGAGAGAGATGGGGAAGGATGAACTTCTTTGTGGGAGGTGGTTTTTGATGGCAAGGGAGCTGAGAAGGGAGAGACAGGGAGGACCGAGGGAGTGAGGAGGAGGAGAGCTATGGGCAGCTGAAGGATTGGATGGCTGTGAAGAGGCAGAATGGGGAGGTCAGGACCTAATTCAAGGATGATGGTGGCTTTTTAGGATGTAGCTTTGCTCTAGATTCCCCAGGTATGAACTGGTTTATAAAGGCAGCCGAAGGCAGGAGTGCAGATGGGTCACAGGGATGTTGGGCACTTAGACATGTCCCCAGATCCACCAACACTCTCTTTCTCCTTGGCTTGTTGCTGAGAGGCAGCAGGCACTGCCGAGTGAGGGCTGCCTGGAAGGTTCATGCACTGCTGGAGAAACGAAGGGTTTGCCGTGGGAGTTGTCTTCTGTTGGGCAGAACATTGTATTGGGTTGTTCTGGAGCTTTTTTTAATCTTTTAAAAAATATCTATGGATGGTGCTAAAGTGTGAACAGGATATTGAGCATCCTGCTTCTGTATGTAAGCAAATTGCAAAGAGTTGCTGCTTAGGAGGAGCTGGGAGGTGCAAGAAGTTTATCAGTGCACTCGAGGCTTTCTGCAGCCTTTCTGAACCAGTTGGGTCCCTTTTGGGGGACAGCCTTTGAAGCAGGTGTTGCCCCATGAGCCCCATGGCAACCCCAAGGCTCTGCCTGCTCTTGAGTGCTGCTGAGATGAACCACAGATGGAATAGGGGTCAGAGAGGGCTTATGGAGACACTCAACTGGCAGCAACAAGGAACATGCCCCTTGTCTTCATTAAAGGCACCTGGATGGTGGTGTGTGAGACCATGGGGTGTGGGATTCAGCTCTCGGGGGATAAAGGGGGTCAGGATGGAAGCCTGATCTGGGAAAAGGCTCTCTAACCAACCCAGTAGCCTCCCAGGGATATTAAATAATTAAACAATTTACTAAAATAACATTGTTAACGTGCTGGGGGAAGGATTATGAGAAAGATAAATGGGTAGTGTCCACAACAAAAAGCTAATGAAAAATACTGTTTCATTGCATTATGTTGCGTAACCACATGCAGACCAGAAATAAATGACTACAGTGATTTTTTTTGTCATATAATGCTATGAAAACTATGCACTTTATGGCAATATTTGCACGAAAGGGCTACCAGTGCAGTACTCCATGTAATTATGCATGGGATTAGAGGAAATTCTGAAATTATAGTATACAGAAGTACATTAGTTTTTTAGAGAGACCTTTTAAGATAAAAGACTGGGAACTAAGTAAGGCAGTTTATTCAGTGTTTTTTTCTTTTTTTTTTCTTTTTTTTTTTGTACTCCTTGTTTATGTGGGGGTTATGGCAGCCCCAGCAGAGGTTTCCCTGCCCACAAGGGCAGCTCCAGTGTTTGTGAGCCCTGACGCGTCAGCCCCCGCCGAACCCCAGGCAGCAGAGACTGGAGACAGACAGCTGTGAGACTGCCTTTGGAGGCAATTTTTCTCTTATGGATAATTCACAAGATATAATTATCCAGGCAAAGAGAGGTGATGGCATGAAAGCCATCTAAAATATGGCCCAGTCTCAAACTGGCTCCAGGCTCTTGCTTTACCCAATAATTTCCCTACAAGAAATAGTCTCTGTCAATGCCTCGGAGGGATGCCAGTGTAATACCTGTATTCTGTAATACATCTGCATTTTTTTTTTTTTTTCCCATTAATATTTAAAATCCTAATACACAAAGATACCCTCAATCTTCACACTTGGTTGTGCGTGCGTTTCACAGCTAGGCTTTCCTTGCCAGGCTACCAGGTTTCCTCTGGCTACTGCTGCCCAGCAGATAAAATTGTGATTACAGCATAATGTCTCATGTCTAAATTAGCGCTTGTAGAAGAGGCAGAGACAGTAAGTGACATTTGAAACGCTCAAGGTATAGATCCTGATCTTCATCAGCATGAGCTCTTGCAGACATGTTTTGATTTCCCATGTTCAAATGGTGCTGCTGTGTGGGTATAGATGAATACGTGTTTTCATTACACATCTGGACATGGTTGGCTCTAGGGGATGCAGCCAGTCCTCCTTTATTAATGATATCCATTGATCAGTGTTTACTGAGAGTCCAGAAAACCTGTGTGTCAACAGGAAATGGAAGAAAATTGATGCTTTCTGTGTCCTATGGGAAGTCCAAAAGAGGTCTTAGGAAATGCTGTGAAATTGCAGATTGACGTCTTGATCTGGCCATGGGATATCCCAGGGCGAGACCTGCATTCCCATGATCTCATGAATGATTCATTTCCCACCTGGCAGAGCATGAATTTTTTGGCCTTAGAATCACAGAATAGTTTAAGTTGTAAGAGACTTTAAAGACCATGCAGTTCCACCCCTGCCCTGGGCAGGGACACCTCCCACCAGAACAGGTTGCTCAAAGTCCTGTCTGACCTGGCCTTGAACCAGGGATGGGGCACCCATGACTTCTCTGGGCAACCCTCACAGCAAAGAATGTCTTCCTGAGATCTCATCTCAATCTCCCCTTTTTCAGTGTCACACCCTTCCCTCTTGTCCTATGACTCCCCTCCCAGATCAAGAGTCCCTCCCCAGCTTTCCTTCAGATTCTGGAAGGGGCTCTCAGGTCTCCCTGGAGCCTTCTCTTCTCCAGACTGAACTCCCCAACTCTCTTAGCCTGTCCTCACAGCAGAGGGGCTCCAGCCCTTGGAGCATCCTTGTGGGCTCCTCTGACCCCGCTCCAACAGATCCATGTCCTTCCTGTGCTGAGGATTCCAGAGCTGCACTCCAGGTGGGGTCTTCCCAGAGCAGAGCAGAGGGGAAGAATCCTCCTTCCTTGCCTTGCTGGCCATGCTGCTGGGGATGCAGCCTAAGATGTGGAGGGCTTTCTGGGCTGCCAGCACACATTGGCAGGTCATGTTGAGCTTCTCATCCACCAACACCCTCAAGTCCTTCTCTTCAGGGCTGCTTTCCAGCCATTCTTTGCCCAGGTTGTGCTTGGCATTGTGACCCAGGAGTAGGACCTTGCATTTGGCCTTGTTGAACTTCATGAAGTTTGCACAGACCCTGTTCTCCAACCTGGCAGGTCCCTCTGGATGGCATCATTTTCCTCCAGCGTGGGGTCCAGATCCCGTCTGCTGCTGCAGCAGCTCTGGTGGACTGTGAACCTCAGTGCCAGCAGCTTCTTCTGCCTGACTTATTTAGTTCCTGCTGTATCAGGTTGTGTCAAAAAGCAGCTTTGGAGAACTTGCTGATATCTGGAAGATTTATGGCTAGATGTGCTGATTGCACTTTGGTTGCAAGACTCATGATTTATAATTACATATCTGAGATATTGGTGGCTGCAGGGGTCTGATTCAGGAAAACAATTAAATACACTCTTACATCTGTGTCTCTCCAAGGAGCCAAGCGAGCAGATAGTGCATATTAAGCAGTGATGGGGACAAGGGACACTTACTTGAGCACGGAAATGGGGGTCGTTGCACTTTTCTACCGGCAGCAGTTCACGTATCCCAGAAGAGGGAAAAGCAACTTGAATCTCTGCTGCTTAGTTGATGGGCCCATCAACAGTGCAGTGACCCCACCGTTCCCAAGCGACAGATTATTTAGAATATGATGCATTTCCTGACTTTCTCTTTGCTTTTTCCACACTTGGCTGGGCGGATCGGTTGAGTCCAAGAGGCAAAAGCACTGGTGAATAACTCCATTAGTTAGCAACCCCCCCTAAAGTGCTGGGGCTGAAGAAGTCCTCAGATGACTTGGGAGATGAAGATGAAGAAGCCTCTTTCCAAGCCTGCGGGGTGTCAGGTGGGAACCAGCTACCAGGTTAAATTGCTCATTGGATGGGGCTTTGCTGCAGCTGTTTTATGTGGTACTTGATCTTTACTGATGTTGGAAGACAAAAGCTCATTTAATTAGTATTAAGATCACTGTGAAGAGGAAATCGGTTTTGAGAGTTATGGATTGTAAAATAATAGAAGGGCTGTTAGGTTTGGGGTTTTTTTAAAGATGAAAATAATTTGAATTAACCCACCCAATTACGTGTTATCTCAGCCTCACAAATGCTAATGGATCTGCTCTTGCAACCTACTTATGAAAGAGCGAACTCTCATCCTAGCTGTGTAAATGATGCAGAGGTCAAGACGGAAAAAAAAGCAGAGGGGTTTTAAGTTATTGAATATGGCATGTGAGCAGACAAGGTGTCTAATTCTACTGCTTAACAAAATGTTTAACAGAAGCAGTTCTCAGTCACAGACTGCAAATGGTGTTGAGGTCTCCCGCTTTGGTTGCTGTGCATTTCACTTGCAGAAAGACCATAGGGATTTGTGGTGATATTATTATTTTTATCATATATATTGATATTTATTTGTATGTACATATTAATTCCAGGGCCAATAACTATTGTTTTTTCTTAGTGCTTCCATGAGCCGTCATCCCATGCTGTTTTTTAAAAGCGCAAAAACTTAGTGTTTTCTTTATTTTAATTTAATAAATAGCATGTTCTTTCCTCTTTTAATCTAACTGCTGAGACTTCTTCCAGCCAACTGCTACAGCCTGAAATCTTTGTCCACATAGGATATGCAGAAACCTTGAAATAGCCACAGCAGTAAAACAGTTCTCAGGAATAACCCCTACAGCATGATGTGTGTGGATCTTCACCCCTGGGACAACTTGTTCCCGCATCCTCACCTTTGCAGGGATAAGCATGTTCCTGCAGCACATCCAGACCTCAGTAAATAGGTTTAGACAGCTCTGCTTAAAGTGTTATAAATACTTTTGCCAACGTTTGAGTACTCAGCGTGACAGTTTATCAGGAGGCATCCAGCAACTCAGAGACGTTACAGACTGTTAACCACAGGTGACATGTGAGGACAGGGCAGAATTTCAAAGATTATTTCCTTGGTTTCTTTTGGCTTGTTTTGAAAAATGCCAAGCTTCTTAGAAAACTGTTCATACAAAATGCCGTTTTAAAAAATAATTAGTGTTTCATGACTTTTAACTAGAATCTACAAATGGCAGGAAAATTCCCATTTCTGTAGGAAGAGATTTGAAAGATGTTCTTGCTTTTTTGGCGTGGCTGCTTTGGAAGCCAAGGGGAAGCTGAGTTCCATCGGAGCCAGACAAGGGGTGATGGCGATACCTTTAATTTGGAAAGTTCACCTGGAATGTCTGGGAAGATCCTTGTGTGCAGGTGTCTGCTCAGAGGGATCGGATGTGTATGAATGTCACACGTGTGCAGAACACTTGTGGAGCTCTTCAGTGGCTTCACATAAAATTTAAATCAAAGAGATAAAATAACGGTACTGGGGAACTATCTCTAAAGACCCTTTTCATAAGCAGTTGGAAGAATTTCAGTTCCTTGAAGTCTGATTCCCCTCCAAGCCCCGTACTCACTGCTGTTGGCGTGGCCAGAAGGTCAATGTCCCACTGTCACGTTTGTGGCAAAAGTCCTTCAAAGTACATTGCCCTAGACCTGGGAACATCATGGGTGTTCTACCACAGGTGAGGTTCTGTTAGTGCTTCTGGGAGGAGAGCTTCTGCAGGCATCTTCTCATGTAAATAGCTGAATAAATCAACCCCCAACTGTCCTTAACTCCAGCAGTTGCTGGAGACTTGTGCTTTCAACCTTAAATGTAAGGTCTGGTTACTCCTGGTGGGCACATGTCAGAATGGAGATGTTTGAAAACAAGCTAACAGAATACGAAATTAAGGATGTTTCTTCATCAGTATTTAATTTGGGGCAGTCTTGTTTGGGTTCTAAGCCTGGGAGAGGGAACATTTGGGTCAGAATTGTGACCTCAATAAACTTGGGCAGATTAAATTGCAACCATCAAGTGCTTTACCAGCTGAAAAAGTACTTTCAGTTTGGGTGAGGTTTTTTTGGTGGTGATTTGAGGCCACAACTTGAAAAAACAAAACATTGAATTGACACCCTTGATTTTAATTTTTAAGATATTGGGGAGAAGTGAAACCCCAACCTGCTGTACAAAGTGACTTTCACTGGTGTGCTACTTTTAAGCTATTAAGCATCACAGAGACTCCCTGTGGTGGGAGGAACCTGCTGTGAGCTTTGGAGGTTTGGAAGCTCAGATTGCTGGTATCATGCCTTTTTATGATGAATTCTTCATCTGGTAATTTTTAATGTTCCATAATTTAGTGCAAAGCATAACAGAAGAGTGTCTAATAATTTGAAATAGTGTCAGGTTTTACAAGATGAACAGATTTATGCCAGTACCTGAAAGACTATAAAACCTCTTCTGAGGGTGCACCTGAGACTGAAGCATATGGAGATGGTTAGTGGTAGCCCGTGCAATGGTCAGCTGTCTCTGTGTGTGTTACTGTGCATCTTATTTCAGAAGATCTTTAAAGTTTTGTAAGACTTTCCTTGGCATTGCAAATATTGGCTGCATCCAGAAGCTGGCGTTGATCCAAATCTCATTGAACCGTGGCAAGGTTCCCACCAAACACCAGGGTTTGGGAGCGGACCCCACCAGCTGTGTGATTTTTCCTGTAAATTAGAGAAAAGCTTCTGGTATGAAGGATCAATGTTTCTGCAGCTTCTGAACATCATGACCAATGCTGTTATCATAGACCCCAGTGTCTTATTGTATGGACACAATGGAGGCACTAGAATAGGTTTATGCTGGCTCAGTTTAGCCAAGTGACCTCCAAAAGGCAGCATCTGTACTGTTTAGGCAGACCATTTTGGAGCACGGGTGCAGTATTAAATAGAAGGCTGTGGTTCTCCTGGGGTGGAGGAGACCAATTCCTTGAGTCCTGAGCCTTCAGGCCACCTCGGTGGAGATTTAATTTCCCAGGAATGTGGCCTGGAGACCTTTGTAGCCTTGAGTCAGAGCTTGTATTCATCAAAACCACCGCCCTTTGCCAAACTGGAGGTGTTACAGCAGGTAGAGGTTCAAGTCCTGCTTTGAGCAGCAAGTCAGCAGGGATTCTTCCTGAAGAGACTCTAAAATTTGGTGAGGGACAACTAGCCTGGGTCTTGTCCCTTCAGGAGGGGACTGAGAGTGCAGGGAATAAATCCTTCTTCCTGAAGGGCATCATAGTTTATTGGTATAAAATATGTTGATGTAATTAATTTCCATTGTGAAATGAATCCTTACTTATATTTATATTTTTAAAGCTTTGTAGAAGAGAAGTATTTTGATTAAAAAGGAAAAAAAAATCATGTTCCTGCATTAAAAAAAAACACAACAAAACAACAAAGTAAATACTTGCACTGACAGAAGTTTTAATCTGCACCCAAGTCACAAAACCAGCTTTTATTTATGTCAAAGTTGCTTTAGAAAAGGAAAGAGTAAACAGGATCTGGCCTTTAATTTGTGAAGGGTTTTGATTTAGCAGAGGCATTAAAGAGACAGAAAAGATGGGTATTGAATTATTTAACAATTGCTAGTAAAATTAAGCTCCAGTCAGCCTGTTTTCACTGAAATAATCTTATGAATAAAAACAAAACAATCTGGGGCAACACCAATATACAGAGCTCGTATCCCGCTGACTGAATTATTTCAAAGTAGTCCATGAAGTGGTTTTGCAAGTCAAAGCCAACTGGAGCCTTTTCTGTGGCCTGTTCACACTTCCCCCAGGAGAAAGCTGCCGTTGATGGATTATACAAACGTCTTTTCTCTCTAAATCCGAAACTGAGGGGAAAATATGCAAAAAGGAGTTGGGGGAATTTGGCGCTTTGAATTTTTTTTTTTCTTTGGCAGATGACATTTAAGTGATTTATTGGCCAAAACCAATCTATTCTCATTAAGAAACAAGTATTTAATGACTTTGGAGGTGGGTATTCAAAACAAAGAAGTGATAATCGAGCCGATTGCGCTCGGTGACAAAATATAGCAGCCCTTCATCAAACGGACTTAAAAGAGTGTTTGAGAGCCAGCGCTGAGGGCTATGATTTTCTTTCATGTGCGCTTTAATTCACTGTCCTTTTCAGTCAGCGGCGCATAAATAGGCATCGTTTAAGGGAAAAACAGATCCTTATTATCATATCCATTGGCTGAAGCAATAAGGGGTTGATGCCTGGGAGCTCCCAGCTGCTGCTTCTCGGAGGCTCGGGAGGCTTTTATAACCCCCCCTACCCAGGGCATTGATTTGCTGTGCTCTCCTGGATGGTCTGCATTAAATCTTCTCCAAGTTAAATATTGAAATGCTTTCACGGTGCTTCTAAAGCCCGTACACGTGGCACGCAGGAGCGTGCTCACTGGGGTAGCCCAAGTGCCCCGAACCCACCCGCCCATAGCCACCTCTCTTCATCCCGGGATTCCAGCACAAACACACAGGTTTGGAGATCCGCGTGTGGAAAAAGCCAGGGAAGGGCAGTTTTGGGAGTTCCTAATGGTTGTGTAGGTCCCCGCCGAGCCTGTCTGTACGGAGTTGTTTCAAAACTTACCTCTGAGTATTGTAAAATTCTGGCATTTCAATGGGATTTCTTAGATTGTCTTGTTGGAGGTAGAAGTTGGAGCTAACGTTGCCATTTGAGCTGTGTGAGGGCTTTTCGCTTTGCAATGGGGTAGGATCAAGACTGCAAACTGCTTTGGGCAGGGCAGCAGCCTTGGCTGTGGCATGTGTAAGAGTGGGGCCAGCAGCTCCAGAGATGAATGTCATGGGATCTTGAGGACCTTGATGATGTGGAAGGACATATGATAAGGTAAAAATTACCTAGAGAATAAGGGGAGGGGATAAAGTGGCAGAGTGTAGCTGTAGGTAGGCGTGATTTGGTGGCAGCAGAGAGGAGTGACTCTGCAGATGGCCTGGAACGTGGTGAATGTCCTCTCTCCAGTCAATCACTGCTTCCTTTGAAGACAGGACTTTCCTGAGAGGATTTGTTTTATGGTCAATTCATGCCCAGGTCAAGCAGTGACTCTGAGAGCACTATTAGGTGCAGGTTTGGTCCCTTGCAGGCTCTGTTCTTCTTTGCATTCTACAGATGGAAGATTCACGGCTGAACACTGAACTTTGAAAGAGACAGCTTGTCTCCAGAGCACGGTCCCCATGGTCCCATCATTTGTCACAGGAAAGTAACACATCAGAAAAGATCAAACTTTCAAACTGAGCATCACAGGTTGGAATGAAGAGGAGTGTTTCAGGCTTTGACAAGAGGCTGTTGGGTTCCTGGAGGCACAGGGACTCCAGGGTGGGCCCCCCCCCATCTCCCTGCCTCCCAGTCTTCAGGAGCATGGGGTTCCTTCAAAGAAGAGGTTGAGGACTGTCAGACAATATTGTTGCCAGTCATTTTTTGCATTAATAGTAAATGAAAACATGTTCATGTGTGCTTTAGTTGCTGGCTTTTGCTGCTCCAGAATGCAGCTCCTGTTGGAGGCTCTAAATGACCCTGGGTAGCCATGGTCCACTGTCTGGCTTTAGGCTGTGGATGGAGAGGCCACCTCCCTACGGAATCACTACTGACTTGTGAAGTGCTGCTGCACAACAACGTTTGTAGGAGCTTTATGGAGACGCATCAGCTGTCCTCATCCTAAAGGGTTCGGTAGGGCACTGGGTCATCACCGGTCCCACTCCCCCTGCCACAAGCCCCACAGCTTTGTCTCACTGCTGAGGGATGGGTGAGGTGGGGGAGGAGTTGTTAAGATTTTTGGAGTCCTCAAATTAAAACCATGTTGTGTTTCCAGTCCCAAGAGGATGGGTGGAGAGCAAAAGAGACATTCAGAGACTGGGAGGCTGGGAGCAGAGTTTTGCTCTGATGAGCACTCTGGCCGAGTCTCTCCCTCAACCTGATGGTGGAGGAAGGTGGTTTTTCTGTGCTGGGCATCATGGTGGTTAATGAACACCTTTTTCAGATCCCAGCTGCCTTGTATCTGCTCTGCTCCTTGGAATGAGCAGGTACTTGCTAATGAGCTGTCAGGTTGGGGATGTTCTTAGCTTGATCCGAGGAGCGCTCGTTTTGCTCTGATTAATGCCTGGGCAAGCTCACCTCAGTCTGGGGGGAGAGGGAGTCCCAGCCCGTTGCAGGGAAGGAGAGAATCTGCTGTCTGTCAGGAGGACTGGAGGCTGAGCTCTGCCCTGGGGGGAACAGCCCTTTGCCTGCCCCCCAGCTCATCCCCTCCCTCCTTTAGGTCCTGCCTTTACATTTGCAAGGGGTTAATAGCATGATGTGGTGTCTCTACTAACCCAGGACAATTTGTGGCACTAGCTGATAGCATCACTGCTCCAACACCAGTGTAGCTTGTCCTCCTCCTTCCTTCTCCTTTCTGCCTCTCTCAGGGGTTTCCCTTCAGGAAAAAATAGTTTGGGACGGGAAAAAAAAAAGAAAAGACGACAACATGAAATATTTAAGTGCACAGCTGTTAGTGGCTTTGCGTGGTGTCATAAGGCCTCAAAGTTTTGTTGATGCAGCAAACTGGTCTGTCTGAATGGGAGAACTGAGCTGAAGAGGAGGTGTTGGCCCTGGAAGAAGGTGGGTGTCACACAGGTCAGGCAGATTGGGGGGTCCTCCACCATAGGCATCTCGCATCCCGATCAGTCCCCAGAGAGGTTCCTCACTCCCCGGAGAAAGGGAGGCTCAGGTTTGCCAGTCTTTGTAAATTCTTCCTAAATTCTTCCCAGAGTCACTGCTTGGAGATCTTTAGGAAGAGCCCTTTCCTCTGCTGAGCAGTTGATTGATGTCTGCAAAGGCGTGGGGCCATTCCTTTACCATCGCTTCTGACGGTGCTCTATTTTTCTTTGCAATTAGAAAAGCCATCAATCATTTTCACAAATGTGCACCTTATAATTGCCTCCTTGCACTCCCTGTTTAGCGTCGATGTTCTTGTCAAGTCCAGCCCTAGGAGAAAAGAGCATCTGACAGGTTTCACAGAGCTTGGCAGAGATTCTCCACAAATGCAGTTTCCACGTGGTATTTAATGACCACGTGATTTTGTTTCTGGCTTCTTTTTTAGAGGAAAGAAGGTTTTTGTTAGTTTTGTGGTTTTTTGGTGGTTTTTTTCTCTTTCCTGTTACAATGACAAAAATTTTTCTTGAGGTGTAGGAAGTCTGCTAAGGCAGGGAGCCAAGAAGCAGCATTGAGAAATCCTGGTGGTAGGAACTTTATGCCAGATAGGAAAACCAAAAGAGCTGGAGAACCACGGGTTCCAGGAGAGATGCTGCTGAGGAATTTCAAACCAGTGACAGCCCCGAGTGGGACTGGAGTGGAACCATTGAAAGTGGTGAGGACATCTGTGGCCGAAGCAGAGGCACTAAGCAAAGGCCGGAACTAAGAAAGGGTTTGGGGATGTCTGGGGAGGTAGCTTGTTATATTTTTCTCCAAGTTTAGAGGGAATTGGGAAGCTGCCTGGTGCTCGGTGGGCTGGGTGCACTGGAAGGCACACCAAGAAATATTTTGATAGAAAGGTTGGACTGTTGGTCCTAAGAGTGAGTGCTGCCATTAGAGTGTTAATTGTATCAGCTTGAAAAGCGAGTGTTAATTAGGTTTAAAATGGAGGATGAGGTGACTGAGAGTAGTTCCCTGGATTATTCTGCTCTCTTCTCAGTATCACTGTGACTTTCACAACGGCTTGGGATGTCTCACTGCATTTCCTTATTTTCTTTGATGAAGGACAGGATCATCAATGCTTCCTCACCAATGTTGTATCAGCCCAGGGTTTAGGCTTATCTCTTTGCTTCAGTTGACAGCTCTGGGGTTATCACCTCAGAAGCAGGCTGAAAATAGAGGGAATAAACTGCACGAACACTGAGTTTTGTCTTTTCTCTCTGCATCTGCACTTGTACGTGGGCAGTCATGAGTTTGGTCATCATTTCCAAGGGGGGATAAAAAAATACCTGTTTTTCTTTTAGATGACAAGGTATTTCTCCTCTGAATGAATGTCAGGATCTAGGTCTGTCTAGTCTATGTGGTATTTTGTTTTCTTCATGTTGTGAAGCTCTCTGTCCACTGGTCAACAAATGTAATTTTCTGCTATAATATTTCTGCTGGAAGATGTGATTGTGAGGAGGGAGAAGCACAGCACAGGGTATGTGGTATTACTTCGTGATGGGGAACTGAGCTCTGCCTGAAGGATGCTCTAAAAATAAAGAAGCAGGAGAGATTCCAGTAACTTTTGGAACAGAAAGGAGGACATGGGGGAAGCAGATGGCTGGCTTGCTGCACGCCACGGTGGATCATTCCAGCTGATTTTGGGATGGAAACTCATGGTTATTGCCAAGGAAAATCACTTAGGTATTCATGAAGACAAGTACAATAAAGGATTAATAGCTTTAGGGGACTGTGGCACCAGGCTGATGGCCTTGTCTTGTTTGGGACAGGGAAGCAGTGATCCGAAGGGGCTCTTTGTCCTGTACACAGTAAATACTTAGGGTGGAGATTTCTAGGGAGGTCCTGACATGAACTGTGGAGCTTTGCAGACCTATTAGTTATCAGGGCTCTACGACAGGGGCACATTTTCCATTTTGGCGAGGAATAGCCTTGCAGAAAGACAATGTGGTATGACTGCTTTTTTTCCAGCGAGCAGTCCTTCTCTTGCTGATTTATGGAGAGCTTAGTCAAGAAATTCCAGCGTGCCTAGTAAAATGGGTTCATTTTTTAACTGCGAGGGAGCATTTTCTCTTTATACAGTAGTTTCTTCTTGTGCTTTTGTGAAATAGACTTTAATGTAGAAATAAATCATCAGAGCATTACTAAATTAAAAGTAAGTATAAAACCAGACAGTGCTGCCAAGCCAAGGTTAAACTTGGATCAGGAGATCACATTATAGTTTCATCAGTCTTTCCTCCCACTCTTTGCTTAATTTGGTACTTAAATGAACTTAATAGCCATTTCAAAGATATGTACACCCAGCTGCTTTGAGGAGCAGTCTCCTGGTCCTCATGTTCTTATTTTGGGTCATGCGCATCATTGCACTAATGTGCTGGAACTGTACTCCTGGATGCCACAATTTATTTAGATGCAAAAGAATTACGCTTGCTTGGAGCAGAGATTAGCATCAAGTTTACCTATTGTCTCTTTATAGCAGAAGGAAAAAAGGACATGTTTTCAGTCAATCGACAGTTTTTTCCCTTGATCTTGTTTACTCTCCTGTCTGTCCCCTGGTTCATATCTAAAGGGTATTGAATGACAACATCATTAGGAGGAAAACTCACCACCGCTAACAGGCAGCTTGGCATTTACCAGTCCCCATAAGGGACAAATTGGCAAAGGTGTGTAGGTGTCGTAGGGGGTTTATAAAAATCTGCCCAGACTGTGTTTTTTTTCCCCGCAGTCGATCTAACCCCAGAGACCTGGGCTGGCATCACAGAATCACAGAATGATATGAGGTTGGAAGGGATGTCTGGAGATCATCTAGGCCAACCCCCTGCCAGAGCAGGTCCACCCAGAGCAGGTTGCACAGGAATGTGTCCAGGAAGGTTCCTTCTCTAGAGAAGGAAACTTCACCACCTCTCTGGGCAGCCTCTTCCAGGGCTCTGCAACCCTTACAGGAAAGAAGTTCCTCCTCTTGTTTAGATGGAACTTCTTACAATGGGTTCAAGTTTGTGCCCATTTCCTGTCCTGTCCCTGGGCACCACTGTATTCATAAGCATTGATCATATCCCCCCTCAGTCTTCTCTTCTCCAGACTAAAAAGACCCAAGTCCATCATTCTCTCCTCGTAAGGGAGATGCTCCAGGTCCCTAATTATCTTTGTAACCTCTGCTGTGCCCTCTCCAGCAGTTCCCTGTCCTTCTGGAGCTGGGGAGCTCAGAACTGGTCCCAGTGCTCCAGATGGGCCTCTGCAGGGCAAAGCAGAGGGGCAGGATGACCTCCCTCCACCTGCTGCTCACACTCTTCCTGATGCCCCCCAGGATGCCATTGGCCTTCTTGGACACAAGGGCACATTGCTGCCTCATGGGCGTCCTGTTGTCCATCAGGCTGTCTCTAACAGCCTGGCATTTCAGAAACAGTGTCTCTTTCAAAGGCTTCTCTTTAATTATTCTGCACCTTCGTTCCCATCAGTTAAATGAGTGTGAATATATTTTCTTCCCATTTTTCCTCTTTCTTTTACCAAAAGCACAATGTGGCAAAATACTCGAGCGTGTTCTTCACTGGCAGAGCTACCCCAGGACAGTTTAAGTGGTGCTAAATGCCACACGTGGCAAAGTGCTTTTGCTGAGTCCTGGCCGCTGTTTGCAGCGGCTTCTGTACAGGTCTTTTTGCTGTTTGTTTGCTGTAATCTTGATCAGTTGTCGACATGCCGTTGCTAAACAAATGAGATGATAATTAGCATGGCAGCATCAGAGGAAGTTGATTTTCTCTCTGTAATAAGGAGGATGATAATTAAACACGCGTGACCTCATTGGATTGAATATGAATCCATTAAAATTAAAGCCAGTTGGGGATTCTTTTGCTCATGTGGAATTTTTCAGGGGAAGCAAGAACAATATAACAAGTCCTAATGACAAGAAATTGGGCCCATTTTCACCCTCATTCAAAAAATGAAAACATGGTGAGATTCTTCAGAGGTGGAATATTTAACGGTACCTCCCCCACCCTGCCCCGGCTTTGTGTGAATGTCTGTTTTGATGAAGTTTTTCATTTGGAGAATAAAAAAGTTAAAAACTTTTCAGAGGTTTCTAACGCTGTTTAGCAAAACTCGGATCAAATATGTGCAAATACTTCCAGAGCCTGTGTCCAGGGAGACATATTCCACAGGCGCTGTGGCCAATGGGGCGCATAAATTAGCTTTATAACACGTTTTAATTTCCTATGCATGAGTGAACACCACACTGGAGCAGTTTATTTTAAAGGGAAATGATTTATTAAAGGCAAACTGCAGAGATGAAACAAAAAGGGAGTTAAAGTTGGCAGCCCAGGTGAAGTGCCCCAGAAAGGAGCTGGTGCATTACCCGAGAGGGCTTCTCTGCAGAGCAGCTGGGAAAGCTTTGGATTGAATTCCTTCTTTTTTTTTTTTTTTTGCCATTTTTCCGTGCAAATTTTTTTTTCCATGTGAATTTCCAGTGAAATTTCCATGACTCTGTAGCAGTTGCAGCCAAACTTGCCCAGGGCTTTTGGGTTGGGTTTTTGAGAGCTGGATGAAATTTCCCAACCGGTGAGATGCAGCCCAGTGCGGTTCAGAGCATTGACCTGAAAAATGGGAAACCAAAGCTGGTGTAATCCCAGGTCAGTGTTCAGTGTTTTGGGATATGCTGCCGGGCCCTTTGGTTAGAGATCTTTTAACCCCTGTGATTTATCACGTGAGAATGGGTTAGAAGCAAAATGCAGTAAATGCTGTGGTGGTTGAGGATGCGTTTGCTGGCCAGGGGAGCTTGGAACCGAATATCCTGGTATGTTTGCTTTGGGATAGTGTTGTCCTTTGGTCATATTTCCTCCCTCCACAGGGAGGGGGAAAAAAGGGAAATCTCATTGCATCCAGTGAAGAATAAAAACAATTACTGAAGTCTTTCTTTTTTCTCCTTTTGAAAGGATTTTGTTTCTTATCCATCCCCAGTAATAGGTGATACAGGGTGTGTGGAGAGGAAGGAAGCTGCTTCAAATCTAGGTACGGTCCCTTGTGCTGGTTTGGGTTTGTCACTTGACTGCACTCGTGGCGAGGAGGTTTATGGTTTGGATTCTCAGATTGCATCCTGTCTGATAAATAACCGTAACACAACATCGTGTCTACGCGGGTAAAGTCCTAACCATGGCATAAGATGGTGCTGTCTTGCTCGAGCGCATACGATGTGTGACAAAACTGTTGTGCCTTTTGTTTTAATTCATCAGTTTAAACTCAGGTGTTTTCCAAGTGGTTTTTTTGTTGTTTTTTTTTTCCTTTGCCACTGGTACCTTCCATGAAGGTGGAGGACTATTCCTGAGCAGAGACGTAAGATGCAACTCTGGTAGGATCAGAGAAATAACACATCTTAGACTGTGAATCCTGGGTTTATTCATTTTCGTCTCATCCTGGCTTTGTCTTGTTTAAGCTTCATTTCTACAAGATGGGGCAGTTGTAACCGAACACGATGGGTGTACTTTCTGTTATCTTGGCTAAAAATACAGAAACTGCTATCCACAGGTATTAAATAGAAGGGGTTACCAGGGATGCAGAAATCGCCACTGGCTGAGTTCTGATGAAGGCAGCCTAAAATGTTAAATCACTCTGTTTCGAATAATTGTGCTGCCTTTCCATGTGCCAGCCCCCATCTACTTTCTGCTTTCACTTGGCCACGAAGCTGCACATATGGCAGCTCTTGCCGGTGGCTTTCCAACAGGGAAGCAGGCTTCCAAGTTTCCTTTAGGAAGTTTCTACCCAATGGTTTTATCACACACCACGTGAGTTGTTAAGGAAACTGCCCTGGGTTCCATCCAGCCCTGTGGGAGCAGCGGGGCTGTGTCTGTGCACAGGGGGGTACGGGTTTGACTGTACCACCGTGCTCTCTCCTGCGCTAATGTACGGGTTTAGGGGGAAAAAGATAATGAGGAGCGAAGGTGGTATTTTAGAATCATGGCATTGTCTGGGTTGAAAAGGACCTTTCAGATCATCCAGTCCAACTGTCAAACCAACACTGCCCAAACCCACCACTAACCCATGTCTCTCAGCACCACGTCTGCCTGGCTTCTAAATACCTCCGGGGATGGTGACTCCACCACCGCCCTGGGCAGCCTCTTCCAGTCCTTAACAAACCTTTTGGTGAAGAAATTTTTCCTCATATCCATCTATCCATCCTAAATGTCTCCTGGTACAACTTGAGGCCGTTTCTTCTTGTACCATGGCCTGTTCCTTGGGAGAAGAGACCGAACCCCCCTGACTACAGCCTCCTTTCATGGAGTTGGTGAGAGCAAGAAGGTCTCCCCTCAGTCTCCTTTTCTCCAGTCTGAACAGCCGCAGCTCCCTCAGCCTCTCCTCATAAGACTTGTGCTCCAGACCCCTCACCAGCTCCGTTGCCCTTCTCTGGACCCGCTCCAGCATCTCAATGTCTTTCTTGGAGTGAGGGGCCCAAAACCGGACACTGCTCTCAAGGTTGGCGGCTCACCAGTGCCCAGTACAGGGGATGGTCACTGACCCAGTCCTGCTGGCCAAACTGTTCCTGATATAGGCCAAGATGCTGGTGGCCACCTTGGCCACCTGGGCATATGTTTTACTAGCTATCTGCCCCTTATCAAGTGGAGCCATATGTGTGGAAGAAGTATTTATCATGGAGCAGCTACTCCATCAGTCCCGGTGGGCTCAGGGTTTGCTGCCATCTCCCACACACGGGGCAGGGCCCCTTTTGTCTGCACACCCAGTCTCTGCCCAGGGGGGTCAGCACATCTTCCCTCCAATTCTTGGGTCTGACAGCAGGGAAAAAGCTTCTTTTGGTTACCTCTGTGTGCTTTAATGTCGTAAATGTCCCAGCTCCAGCTGCATTACTGCCATTGTGTGTGACCTGATGAGTCTCTCTTTTCACAGAATCGCAAAGGTCAGAAGGGACCTCTTGAGATCATCTCATCCAACCCCCTGCCAGAGCAGGTCCACCCAGAGCAGGTTGCACGAGAACGTGTCCAGGCAAGTTCTGAGTATCTCCAGGAGCAGGAAACTCTACCACCTCCCTGGGCAGCCTCTTCCAGGGCTCCACTACCCTAAAAGTAAAGAAGTTCCTCATCATGTTTAGATTGACTATGTTCAAATTTGTGCTCGTTACCTCTTGTCCTGTCCCTGGGCACCACTGAAAAAAGTCTGGCCACATCCTCTTGACACCTTCCCTTTAAGCATCAATCAGATCATCCCTCAGTCTTCTCTTCTCCAGACTAAAAAGACTGAAGTCCCTCAGCTCTTCCTCATCAGAGAGAGGTTCTAGTCCCCTAATCATCTTTGTAGTCCTCTGCTGTACCCTCTCCAGCAGTTCCCTGTCCTCTTTGAATGGGGAGCCTGGAACATGTTCCACATGTGGCCTCCCCAGGGCAGAGCAGAGGGGGAGGATTACCTCTCTCAACATGCTGGCCATGCTCTTTTTGATGCACCTCAGGAGACTGTTGGCCGCCTTGGCCACCAGGATACATTGCTGGCTCACGGTCATCCACCAGGATTCTCAAGTCTTTTTTTGACAGAGCTACTCTGTGGCCTCTGGGATGGAAAAAAACTGTAGTTGACTCAGTGAGAGAAGATTTTCAGTGCTAGTGCCTAGGAAAAGGGAGGAAAAAACACTTTTTAACTTATAAGCTGAGTAATCCTTGCTGCAGGAAGTGCAGAGTGACAGTGGATGCCGCGTCCTGCCAGGTGAGCTTATCATCACCCTGCTTTATTCTTGGAAGAGGGAGTTAAACGTGTACATTTGAAGTGGTATTTATAAAACATAATGAATTTCTGTAGAGTTGAGGGCTACGTTGGGCTGGAGGCAGCAGCCTGATCAAAGGAAGAAGTTTAACATCAGGGCCACTTACTCTTCATTAGCACAAATCTTAGAAAGAAGTTCTCTTTTTTGCCTCTTAATTGCACTATCAAGGCCAGTATCAAAAAGGCAGGATGCAAGTGACTGCTGCTGCCCAAGATGCTATTATAATTAGCGCAGTCCCTGAACCTCATCCAAACTTACAATGTAGTATCAATTCAGGTTAAATTGGGAAACTGAGCAGAAAATTGCTGTCTGGTGTTTTGAGTGGTTTTTGCATCTTAACATTATCTGATATTGGATCATTACGCACTGATGCAAAATGCCAACAAGTAATGGCACAGCTCTGCAAGTAATGACACCGGGATATAAGAGAAGGAAATAGTGAGAGAAATTAAATTTCTTATGCAGTTTTGTGAAATAAAGTCAACTCAGGTACACACTCGTTCAGATTATATATAATGATCTGTGTCTGCACCCGAACTCTGCCGGGAACGTGTATCTGAGAGTTGAGGAGAGCAGGGGGAGAGTTACCATGGAAATACAGCCAATGCCAAAGTTGTGGCGCGTTGCAAATGGCTCGTGTGTCATGGCTCATTTTCCAGAAGAAGCGGAGAAGACTGGGAATTAAGGAAAAAAACCCATCTTTAAATGTTTGCGGCAAGACACGGCTGGGACTGTGCGGGGACGGCTCAATAGCCAAATGTTGTGAGTCGTAAGTACTTTGTTGGGAGAAGGAAACCAAAAGTACATCTGTAAGAGGGCTCTGCAGTCTCCCTGTGCTGCCAAATCCCTTCTCCTTCCTCCTCCTGATGCCCGCTTTCCTGGGCACAAGGGGACAAACATCTGGTGGCCTGGCCAAGCTTTGCCCTTCCTCCTGGGAAAGCTGGCTCCTACGCGGGACATCAGGCTTTCCATCAGTTTAGCCCTTCTAATTCTTCAACATCCCAGTTTCTTTCCGCTGGCTTTTCTCTCCTCATGCTCTCTGTCTGTTGCTGCCTGCGGAGGAGCCCTCGGGTGTCTGCGGCAGATTTCTGTAAGAAAAGATTTCCTTGCAGTTGCAGAAACCCGCCCATTCCTTTCCAAGTTGCTCGCGGTCTGCCAAATGGTCCAGAGTTATTGTTTGATCTAATCCTTTAATTGAGAATTAAATTGCTCACTGTTGTGTGAACTAACACATCGCTTACTTTAAAATTGGATGAAGCACTCAAGGGTATTTTTCTTATTTTTCTGATTTTGGGGGGAATAATTTCTTTGCCATGCAAAAATAAATGAGGCTGCTAGACAAACAGCTTGGGTCTTTATAGCCTCTCTTCAAGTAATTATGGTGTAATTCAGGCTTCTGAAATAAGAGGCGAACAATAAATAAATGATTAACCTGTCTTTATAGTATGGAAATCTCTGTGTATTTTGATGCGGTCCCGTTTGCCGTGGTGGGTAAAGAGGAGCAAAGGCATATTTGAACATGTGCTAAGGGAGAATGGGAGCGAGAGTTGCCCTGCTGAGGACTTGCCTGGCTCCCTGCCCTCGGGTTAGTTATCTCTGTTTCTGGTGTCGGGCTTTCTCTGAGGTTGGGGTGTAACAGCCCTGCTGTGTCTGGGGCTCCCCTGCCTTTGCAAAGCGACTTTTGGGGCACAGGCAGAAGTTGCATTGGCTGGAAATGTTCTCAAGACGGGTCCGTTCTGCAGGGGGATTTCTGGATGCAGAGAAGTGAAAGAGCTGATGGGCTCTTTGAGAGGTGTCCCTGCCCGTGGGACAGGGTGGTGGAACTGGATGGTCCTTAAGGTCCCTTCTAAACCACTCTGTTATTCTTTACTTTGGTGTAGAAGGCAAGAGCTCTGACATGCAAATGGGTGCTGAACCTCTGACACAGGATAAATGGGTCTGTTTTATTGAAATGTGAGTAAATTCTGAGCTCTGGGAGATCCTGTGTCATAGGTGTCCCCAACCAGTGTCTCTAGATAGTGTGTTTTAAAGCCATGGGTGAGCTCTGTCGTTGAGTTGAGTCTGCAAAGGCAGTGGTTTCCCTTGGCCCCTGGAGCACAGACTGTGTTGCAAAGCGGGAGCGAGACTGAAGTTACTACAGAGAGAAAAATGTGCCTCTTCCCTTTCCCCCCACCATCTTCAACTCCAAGCAGCTTGTCAACATCAACGCGTTGAGATGAAAAGTGAGTAAAATCGGGATGTAAATCTTTGGTTCCTCTGCTGTAGCGACGATGCTCTCATTTTTGTCAGCTGAGAAATGCTGCCTTTCTGCCAAATCCCACCTGGGTGGGAACGGTGGGCAGACAGCCCAGAGCTGCTGCTCTGGAGTAGGGTTTATTTTCTGAAGCAAGTGATGCTCCTTAAAATTAAGTGTCATTTCTCTTTTCTTGACGATATATTTCCTTTAACAGCAAAGAAAGGCTGCAGAAGAAAATTGAGTAGAGTTTCTACTGAATTCAAAAACACTGTAGTGATAAATATGGTTCTGAATAAACCTTCTTGTAGTCACAAATCAATTAATCTTTTTTTCCCCTGTGCGCTCCATCCTAAGGATTTACTTTTTCATTGAGCCCTTGCTAGCTGATGCGGTATACCTAATTCTTCACCTGGATAAATAACTAGTGGCATTTTTATTCTAAAGCAAACCGGCATTATCTTTCTGGCTGTGTACAAGCAAATGGAAAATAACCTTTATTTTATTTATTTATTTAATTCCCCCAGAGCAACCTCTTGTGATTTGTGGCTTAGAGCAAAAAAGAGTTCAGGGCTTGGCTCTGAGGAGCAGCGCCTCTGAAGGCACAGGGTAGTGTCCCCCTGCTTGAGCCCTTTGGTTTGTTGTTACCCCCTGGCTGATGATACACTCTGGATGATAAGGGGATAGAGCATCTCTCTGCTGAAGAAAGGCTGAGGGACCTGGGGCTGTTCAGCTGGAGAAGAGCAGACTGAGAGGGGAGCCCATCGATGCTGAGCAAGAGCTGAAGGGTGGGTGACAAGAGGATAGAGCCAGGCTTTTTTCAGTGATGCTCCATGACAGGACACGGGGCAATGGGCATAAACAGGAAATTCCATCTGAACATGAGGAGGAACTTCTTTGCTGTGAGGGTGGCAGAGCCCTAGAAGAGGCTGCCCAGAGAAGCTGTGTAGTCTCCTTCTCTGGAGGCATTCAATCCTGCCTGGACATGTTCCTGTGCAACCTGCTCTGGGTGACCCTGCTTTGGCAAGGGGTTGGACTGGATGGTCTCCAGAGGTCCGTTCCAACACCCCCCCCGCTGAGAATTCTGTTTTTTGTTTGTTTTTTTTTTTTTTTTTAATAGCAAAGGCTGTCCCACTAGTTTGGCTGAGATGGTGGGCAGAGGTCAGTTTGCCCTTTTTCTGCTTGGAGCCAGAAAACGCTGGCAGTGAGTTTAGTGGAGCTGTGCGTGGGCTCAGCAGCTCCAGGGCCAGTGGTGGGGTGGGCAGGGACAGGGACAGGATGGACAGACATATCCCTGCGATGAACGATGGAGGCACACCTTGTGTGACAGAAGCTCTTTCTTTACCCTTCTGCCTCTCTTCAAGTGAGTTAAAAATAGAGACTGAATAGAGGAGGCACGAACAGGTGGCAGCCAACTGTGAGCCTTGTGCTTTGCCTTGGAGATACCTGGGGGTGCAGCACGTTCTTGGCCCAGGTTGGTGCTGGTGGAGCTTTTGGAGCAAGGAGATGTGGAGCACTTCAGATGGCGCCTCACTGTCTGGGTTCTGCACAGGTTCTGGGTTCTGGTGGAGGACGTGTGTGACCACACTGAGGGGCTAGGAACCAGGGCAGAGCTTACCTTGAGTTTAACCAGCAAGTGGTTAAACTTGCTCCCATTAACTGGAATGGGAGAATGGCTGTGTGTGTCTTGACTCCTGATCTGTGGCACAAGAAAATCTCTAGAGTTGCCTCTGTGCAGTCTCCTCATTAAATGCGTTTCTCTCCTCTTCCTCCTCTCCCTTTCCCCACATGTGCATGTTTGGGGGCTGGAAAACAAATCGTATGAGGAGCGTCTGAGGGAGTTGGGACTGTTTAGT